>QLOI01010068.1:0-44835 GCA_003313605.1 Tuber umbilicatum
TGAGGGCTCTTCGGATTCCTATAGGCTCCCCGATCCCACCGCCTTGGCTACCGACCAACCATTCTACTACTAAGGCTCGGAGATCATCATCGTCATCCACCAGGGAGCCTATGAGACCCGCAATGGACGATACCCTTGCGGCGTCTTCCTTCCACCATTCATTCTCTTGATACATATCCGGTGATATAGAAAGATGCTTCAAAGATAATTTACGAAGTAGAGAGGTCAAATATGTATGTTTGTTATGCGCCGGAAGAGAAAATATCAATTTATGCAGTCTCTCTAGTCCTCCTTCAGGCCGAACATGAGGATAACTAATGTTTTCCACGAATTCATCTGTGATCAATCGACATCAGATTTATTTCCGGGTAATAAGTCCGCAACTCCTGATGAATGATATGGTTACATACCACGGTGACCCAAACTGAGTGCCCTCACAATCACTGAATTTAAAGCCTTCCATTCGGCTTCGTTTGTGACGTCAATTTTGAGACTGGCCCAAGCAATCTCCTGACCAAGCCAAGATATGAATAAAGATTCGTTCCCTATCCATCTCCCCACCCCTTCGTTGCCTATGCCCAGTAGTCTATCGGCCTCTGCAGCAACGGATAGGAGCCTCCCGCCAGCTATTAACGAAGTAAATTCTTTCCAAGCCGCTGTTTGTTTTGAATTCGCCGAACCGTGGTTTCCCCACTCCCAGATTTGATGAATAAAGCCTCTGGTTCTTAAAATAGAATGCAGAAGATCAAAAAGCTCCTCTATTTGCACGTTGAAAGAGCTATCACTCGGTGTATCTTTCTTGCCTTTAGACAAAAATTGAAGCCTGGAAACGATTCCTCCAAGTCCTGTAATAGATCTCAGGCATTCTGCTAGCTGCTTTTTCTCCCGTTTTGAAAGGAGGTTCCAGAAGTCGGGTACTGTAATCTCTAGCAAAGTGTTGACAACTTGCGAGGCCTTCGGTGTAGGAGTACGAATGTCGTATGAGGAATGAGGCTGAACATCCGCAGTTAGCAGATCAAGAGTTGGGTAAAGAAGCTCAAGCGAGGGCCTTGAGCGGAGAATAGAAAGGATATCATCGAGATCGGATATAGATTGAGAGGTGGATGCTAGGATAGGGGCTTCGAGGGAACCAGTCGGCTTGGCAACAGCAGTAAGAAGGGGGGTATCGTTTTGTTGGGAAGAGGGGGAAAGAGTTGAGATTCGGATAGGCGTAAGAAGGTCCATAGTATCTGTGATACGGGCAGGATGTGATAATTTCCTGTTCATATGCTTGTATTCCGCTCTCCTAACCGTGTTGATTTGTTTCGGGAATTTGTACTAGAAGCTGTGAGATGGGGAAAGCGCTTGGACGAGGTGTCGCCTATGGATCGCAGTGTCATAGTCTGTAGTGGTAGGTGGTTGGTGGCGGAGGATTCATGTCTTGCCGAAGCCTCGGGTCATTTGGGCCAAATGTTGTCTCGGTTTGTGTCCTGTGCCTCACTTTCGTACCCAACCTTTGCCCTGGCAGCTCGCTGGCGTACAGTATAGTGAGACGCCCTTTATAGTATGATACCGGTACCGGTTATGATAGTAACTGTTGTAGGTAGTGATTCTGCCCTCTGGGTCTGGGGGGAACTTGCTCATGGTACAGTATCGGTATCATAACTGTGGAGGGTGCAAGTAATTTAGATCAGTTGTCGCATTGGAACGTGCTGAGTTTTTCACTGGTATTGCTCCCCGAACTTTATTATAGCCGAACAACACCATCACAGACGCTACAACATTGATGACCACTCCTTTTTCATAGCCTTGACTTATGATAACGCACTCCTCTCTCCCCCGCTGCCGATACTTGAATACGTGATCCCTTTTTGCCGACAGTTTGTACGCTTGCATTAGAAGCTATGGGATTTTGGTGCGGTAGGTCATATACTACGAGAGAAGGAGAATAAGGCGTGAATCCCATACCATAGGAGAATACCATTCCAGAATTGATGCGGTGGCAGCCAGTTCGTCCGAGTTTCCCGGTTCACTGGCGAGTTGTTACAGCAGCTAATTACCTTGCCAATCCCCGCATTTCCGAAGATTGTGGAACAGAACACAGATCTCTCTACCCTATCCACAGCATATTATATCGAGAGGTTGTGGAGCGTGACAATGAAATTTCTCCGTGACCTATGACAATGGTCTTCCCGACCAGCACGAACTCGAACCGGTCTTATAAGGGGCTCCGGCTTTGTTCTGCTGAACGATTCCAACTTCAACCATTATCCAGCCTCAGCATGTGACGATTGCCTTGTAACTTTTGACCTTCCTTCCAATGTTATACAATTACCGGGATAGGATCCGTGATCGAATTTCCAAGCAATCATGCACCTGGAAAGTGTTCCTCGGTTTCTCGGTGCTCTCGGCTTCACCGAAAAAGAAAAAAAAAAGAGGGAAAAAAAAGAATAATAAGAAAAAGAAAAAACCCTAGATTCACTCCCACACACCTGAACCTCGTTCCTTCCCTTTCAAACTTATCATACACACCCCAGATCTCTTTCCCTTGACCTCCCTTCAAGTCCCCGTTCTCCCCGGGCGTTGTATCATAGTTTTAGGAATTCGAAAGCTGGCTAGCCGGTAGCCCCCTCTCACCTTCACGATTCACCATGTACACCGATCCTGCTCTAGAGTATGGAAAGACCTTTGTTCCTCTACCTCCTCAAGGAAGTCCCCATGCCGCTCCGGTAGCTGGATCCGAGAGGGATGGGCACACGCCAGCCTTTCGTCACTGGCGTGCCGACCCAAAGGGGGAGTTAATGAGATCTCTGGACCCAAAGGTAGGTCCTTTAGATTTGTTTCTCTGAGATCGTGACAAATTTCTTAGTGCCTATCATCTGGCTTGAATGAGCGATCGCCAATATGTGCTTATATCTCTAGATAAATACCATTCATGATGCTTTCGAAGCGGCTTGTGCGGCCTTCTCCCATACTTCACCTTGGCAACGATAGGCTGACTGGCACTCAACAGGTCGAAAATGGCCCAACAACAACTGTTTAGGGTGGCGAGAACAGAACAATGCAACCGGCTCTTGGGGTCCTTATATCTGGATAGACTATAAAACTGTCCAGAAGAAACGCGCGGATATAGGCGCTGGCCTTTCCTATCTACACACAGCACATGGTGTAAGTTTCTCTTGGGGTGGGGCCTCAAAACTTTGGTGGCTAAAATCGAGCATAAAAGGTTGCCGAGAAACAATACGGTATTGGCTTATGGGCACAAAATCGTCCGGAATGGCAGATTACCGATTTGGCAGCAATGTCCCAATCACTTTATACCGTCAGTATCTACGATACTCTGGGACCGGCGACTACAGAATATATTATCAACCATGCTGAGCTTCGCTCTGTTGTTTGCAGCTTAAATGTACACACCCACAACACCTTTATGTTGACTATTTACTGACCAAACTCTCGATAGCATGTTCCTACCCTGCTTTCCATGAAGGACAAAATGCCAACCCTCAAGTTTATTGTTTCTCTTGATCCCCTTGAGCGGGAAGGAGAACCTTCCGGAAACAGTAAAAAAGCTTTGTTGGGCGCTTGGGCGAAAGAGAAGGGTGTTCAAATTTACTCGTTGGCAGAAGGTAACTTTGCTTTTTGGATATCCTTTGGCTCGATTACCGGAAATAGAGCTGACAAAATTTGAAAGTCGAATGCATTGGGCAACAGCACCCAAAACCATGCGTACCACCGACCCGGGATGATCCCGTAACTATAAATTACACATCAGGAACAACCGGAAGCCCCAAGGGTGTATGGCTGACCCACGGCAACGCCGTGGCTGCTGTCACATGTGCGATGACTACCGCAATCCACGGTGGGCCAACAGATATAATGCTCTCGTATCTACCATTAGCCCATATCTTTGCTCGTCTGGCCGAGCAAGTTGCCTTGTGGGGAGGTTCGGCTATTGGTTACTTTCACGGGAATATCCTCGAGCTCGTGGATGACATTAAGGCGCTGCGGCCAACCACTTTCATATCTGTCCCGCGTCTTTACAATAAATTTCATACTTCGATTAAAGCCGCCACGATGGAGCAGCCTGGGATCAAAGGCGCCCTATCACGTCATGTTGTGAACGCCAAACTTGAAAATATGGGGAAGACTGGCAGTAATAAGCACATGCTCTATGACCGCATCTGGGCAAATAAGGTCAGGGCAGGAGTTGGCTTTGATCGTCTCCGTGCAAGTGTAACGGGTTCCGCACCAATCTCACCTACGGTTCTCTCGTTTCTTCGTGTGGTCTTTGCAAATAACTTTTATGAAGGCTTCGGAATGACTGAAACTTATGCTGCGACTGTTGGCCAACTAGGCGGTGATAACTCTGCTGGAAACTGTGGACCTCCCTGCATCAATGTTGAGGTTCGGCTCAGAGATGTCCCCGATATGGGATACACTAGCAAGGATAAGCCATATCCCCGTGGAGAGCTCTTGACAAGGGGTCCCACGGTTTTTAAAGCTTATTATAAGGAGCCGGCGGCGACGGCTGGCGTATTCGATAAGGACGGTTGGTTTGCAACAGGAGACATATGCTCAGTTGACGAATTGGGCCGGTTTAAGGTCATTGATCGTGTCAAGAACTTGCTAAAACTTGCTCAGGGAGAATATGTGTCTCCCGAAAGGGTGGAGAACACTTATCTTGGAAACATGAATATTTTCTCTCAGGCATATGGTAAGTCGAATTTCCTTGAGGATTATCCAGGAGCTGACAAGGAAATCTAGTCTATGGCGACCCACTTCAATCGTTCCTTGTTGCCATCTTTGGTGTTGATAGAGATCGCTTTTCAATCTTCGCTAGTAAAGTCCTCGAGAAGGCTGTCCCTGCAACTGACGAACAGGCTATCAGGGCGGCCTGTGGTAGCAAGGTAGTGATCCATGCTGTCCTCCGCGAGATGGACCGAGTTGCGAAGGAAACAAAGATGACGGGGTATGAGAGGGTTAGGAACATCCACCTCTGCATAGACCCCTTCACCATTGAGAATGACCTTTTGACGCCAACTTTGAAGCTCAAAAGACCCCCGGTTGCGAAAATGTACAAAAAAGAGCTTGCCGCCCTTTACGAAGAGGCACTAGCAGCACAAGCTCCCAAGGCTAAGCTGTAGACGCTTTGTATACTAGTTAGTTTTTTTTTTTTGTTCACGGGAATTCACCTTTCTTTTCTTATGTTACTTTGTGGGTAGGGTTTGGTGCGCGGGATTACGCCGCAAAAGCTGGGGAGCTGGGTAATGCAGAATTTCGACTAGTGCTGTCCATACATATTTTCCTAGGGAGGATCCCAAGTGAAGGCATTCTATCCGCGAAAAACTATATCTGGCTGTGAACCTAGTTTTTTCATGGCTTAAGCTTTAGTGAAGATATCGCGTAATCTATCCAGCGTACCGAGGTTCGACATCGTGGCGGAATCTCCCCAGAAATCTTTAGGTAGGCAGAGGCGTTGGACGCCACATTTTCCTACCTTCGGTTATTGTACTCGTACGGAGCTGCCTATAACAGGCCGTTCTATCCATTCACACAATATCACTCGACTCAACCCCCCATTAATCACTTTTCTGTACTCGTACATGGCTCCCCGATGACGAAGGGTGTCGCGGCCTCCACATCTCCCGAGAGCGTGTGTGTACGCGGGAATGGACCACATAAATTGACACTCCATGACACCTTCTCCTCTCCCTCATCCAAGTACCGCTCGCTACTGTATCCTACTACTTTTATTCATTCATAATATTATCCTCTCATAAATTATCATTCTATATTATATTCCCCCAGCACTCTCCGGTAACTCCAGTCCTTTTTTCCCTAGCGGTTTCGTATAGTTATATAGAGGGGCCCGGATTCTCGGAGATTTTGTTTGGATGGAGAGATTTCGTCAGAGTCAGGGGGGGAGTTCAGGTGAAGGTATGATGCCGGTGGAGAACGAAGATCCGGGTGCAAGCAGTGCCAAAGGAGAAGGTGGTGGTCCCGCCAGTGATGGGGCTGGGCCACTCGAGCTGGCAGTTCCCATTCCTGGTTCCGGGTTTGTTGCAGATCAGCCCTCCCCTGAGGATAGACAACTACTTCCCTCTTTGGATAGAGATGGGGGCGTGATGGAGGAGCTAGGGGGTATTCTTGCGAATGTTCGTCTCGCTCAGGATTCTAGAGGGGCGATGCTGGAGATCCTGCCGTCCGAGATGGGTACTCCGCACCCAACCCGTGCAAGTCCTATGACGGGAGAAGGGAGCAGGTCGAATGTTGATGGAATGCGTCAGTATCCCCCTCCCCCTGATCCACCACCACCACCACCACCACCATCAGGGACACCACCCACTTTTGGGTTGGGACAGCTTCCCTTTGAGCTTTCTAGTTCGGGCTCACGGTTCGTTGAGGAATTTTCTTCCTCGGGCTTAGGTAGGGGTTGTTTGGGTGAGGAAGAGGGGGCTAACTCGCTTTCCACAATAGAAGAGGGCGTTGAGCCCCTAGAGCGAGATATACCTCCAGAAGAGAGCGATAATCCTGAGTTTATAGATGGCTCATCGGACTCGCAAGGGACCCAGGAGGGGCCGGGTGCTATTGGTGTGGCACGTGTTACAGCTACGACGGTGCCGGAGCTTCCAAGTGACGGTGGATCAAACCCAGACCCATCTAAGGCAGAGACCAGCCGCCCGATTCATCCTGGACATCTGGATTTTATGGGTCCCGATCATCAGTTTTCCGGTCCATCGCAAGTTTGGCCTGGGAGCCCCAGAGTAAGTCAGGAGAGGCAGGGTTCCATAGGTTCCATAGGTTCGGTACTTGCTACGTTAGACAATGTTCCTAGCACATCTAACCTTCCCACCCCCTTTGAGAGCGAGCGACGAGCATCTCCTGAGATACTCACGGGGCGTTCTCACCCTTCCGATCCCAATGAGCTTAGGGATGCTACCAATCCTATTCACAGGTACTCGCAGGCCCTGTCTTTTACCGCACCAACGGGTCAGGGGAGCCAATCTAGTCCGGAACAAACGTCGCAGAGCAAGGGAAAAGGGGTGGCCAGGGATCAAAGCACTTATGATGATCCGTCCCCCAGCACGAGTAGAGGTCTCCGCAGGACTCCAGATTTTCATATGCCCTTGAATACTTTATATTCTTTCCCCGGGAGCCAAGCCTCTGTGGGAGCAACGAACCCGGCCCCAACGCCGGGCCCAAACCCCGAACCACCCAGGGTGCAAACACCCCGGTTCCATACATCCACCTCCAGCGGGACTGGGGGCCAGCGGTATTCCTCGCTAATCCCTAGGACCCCGCCTCCAAGACCACAAGTGTCCGAAAGCAGCTCTGGGTTGTTTAGGGAGCAAACGTCACAAGTGCCCGAAAGCAGTTCCGGGTTATTTAGGGAGCAAACGTCACAAGTGCCCGAAAGCAGTTCCGGGTTATTTAGGGAGCAGGCATCTCAGCCTCATCCATCCACTTCCGGCGAGGTTAGACCCTACCGGTATTCCTCGCTAATCCCTAGGACCCCATCTCCAAGACTACAAGATTCTCCCCCATATCACGGATGTAGCGGTCACTGCGGCGCGCTGGAGCCGGTGGAGAGGTACCTCTTGCACGAGAATGTCCTGCCCTGGAGAAACCCTCCTCCTCTACTTCGGCAAGGGAATGTTATCCCACAGGGGGCGGCGGCGGCGAAGAAGAAGTCTAAGGGGTGGAGACACGCGGTGGCGAAGAAGTTGGGTAGATTTTTTAAAAGGCCGCCAGGAGGTGAAGGACCTGCGGCCTGAGGAGGTCAGTATCTGGCATATCATGGACTGTCACTCGGTATGTTTTTGATAGTTGATGGGTTGGTTATTTTTCTTTTTCTTTTTTTTTCAGTAATGGGGATGGGTTGGATAGTTGGCTGTTAGCTTGCCGGCGTGTGGGTACTTTGTGTCTTGTTGTTGTTATTGATTGTATGTAAGATGCGAGGGGTGGGAGGGATGGTCCAAACACAGCGCTGCGGTTTGCGAAAGGTATGTAATGTAGCAATTACTAGCTTTTGAAGGGAACTTGTATATTTCCCTCTCTTCTCTGAAGTAGACGTTGTTTAGGAGGAGTTTTCCGGATGGTATTCGCGCGACGTGAGTGATTTGGGTTGGCGGCCGTTACTCATACTCTTATCTATTTGTGCATGGGTGTGTTTCTCTGGTCGCGTCACTGGTTGACCCGTGTCCGTTTCCCGGGACGGAGCGGGCCTTCCGGTTTGCGGTGGGAAAAGTGCAGCGTTCGGGTGGTCGGAGGTTCACTCCGCAACTTCCGGATGTGGACGGGACGGGATAGGGTACTATGGGATGGGTCCTCCTCGTTTTTCGTGATATCATGGATTCAAACCTCTGGCACCGTAAATTATGATAGCATACGACCGTCGTGATGCACGACCGGACAACACGCGGTACCATAACTCGGGGGGACTTGGCCTGCTTTCTTTCCCTTCCCCTTTCTCGGGGGGTACTCGAGTACTCGTACGGTACTGCATGATACGAACTGCCGTGCCCGGGGTTGATGTGACCACGGTACGGCACGGGCGGGGCGCACCGCCATGTTCCGCAGTACTGTACTTGTACCTGGTCAGGGCGGTGGGCACATTACCGCATTACCGGCAGTTGATCACTGATTCGGATCACGAGTGATAATCGAGGCGTGCGGTCCGGTACATAGATGTAATTCGATCATGCCACGGTACTCGTACAGTGGGAGGCATCTCACCTCACCTCACCTCACATCACCCCATGCATGCCACTGTCTCCTTCTTTTCCACCGTCTTCTCCCGTGTTCCCTCGGGGCTGTTCGGCGTCTTGTAATGGTGCAATGGTCTACCGGTATCTATGTATTTTGCACCCCGTTCTCGCTTCGCTTCTTGAACGTGGGTGGGAGCTGCCCCTCACGTTTTTCCGGATGGGGGAATTTTGCGTATAATAAACGGACAATTTTAATTATTATTTTTTCCCCCACTTTTTCAAGAATCGTCTCGCCCTTTCGAAATGAGGGATTAAAATTTCACTAGACTATGGTACCGTAGTATCGGGAGTGGTAATTGTGATCTACCGTACTCGCACTACGGGTATTTAGAATTATTTCACTGTCGGTCGGTCGGACACCGTCCTCCCCTCTATCTTGGCCGGTGCGATATACTCGTGCTAGACTACTGTATGGTCGGTGGACTATCTGCTCCTTGCTTACAATGCTCATGTCTTATCGTGGCTCCTCCCCCCCTTGCTGCTGGGTTTCGCGTTATTTTAGCGGCTTGGATGGGCGGGGGGATCGGGGGAACATGTGGTGGCGAGACCGCGGGGATTGTGTCGATCGATGGACTGATGAGGGAGCGTTGTTGAGGGAGCAGTTCTAGTACTGTATACTTACTGTGGTAAGGTAGGATCAGCCGCATTGGTGTGCCCTGTGCTCGATTGCTCTTTTCTGATGCCCCGGATTTCTACGGTAGAGAGGGTACTGTAGTCTATGAGCTACCGTATCTTGTTAAATTATGCGCCCACTTCGAGATGTCCGTACGGCATCATACATATCTCCTCGGGCACGTTCGTGCCCCATTTACACCCCCAACCCGCTCGGGGATCTTGCGGACGCTTTTTGTCCTCCCGGCCGGGCGTGAACGGCTCCGTCGAGCGTGAAGCGGACCGTAGGGAGGGGAGCAAAAGGCCCTTGTAACGAATGCCATACAAAGATTGAAAGTGATGTAGCGATCACACCGCCGCCGGGAGCAACTCCCCCGATATCATGGATATTTATATCCCGATCAGACATTCACGATAGCACAGCGTAGCTACCGAATCCACACATATCGCGAAAGATCCCACACTTGCAAAGTTCAGCACGAGCGCCGTTGTCTAGATAATACCATGCCTCCCCAAGCACGGGGGTAACATCATTCACCTTTCGAAACCATCCCCCGAATTCCCTAGCAACGAGGGGCTCGACGGCGCGGAGCTCGGGGGTAGGACGGGTACGGTACTCGTGTGATGCTGAATTTCTCTCCCGGAGGAGGGAGGGGAGCGGGTTGGGAAACCCGAGATGGCGGTTGGGACGGTACGGCTTACAGGTAGTTAGGGTCAATTAGACTTTGACCCTCACCGACTCTGCGTCCTACAGTATCATACAACCCTTCAAGCACCGCAGGCCCCCATAGATAACCGTGGCGGGGAAAGGGGATCCATCCATCCAACCGTAAAGCGAGTGAGTGAGTGAGCGAGCGTTCCAATTGCGGTTCCGTGCAGTGCATCGTCGTAATCGACTCGACCCCGATCTCCCCCGTTCAGCGGACGAGACCAAACCCCGGTTTGGAACGCCGGTGCCGTGATAAAAATCATGGCCGGATCTGTCGAACCGGTTACGGTCTAGCCCTTGATCCCTATCGAGATCTCCGATACGTTACGGTATACCATGCTCGCACAGCGCGAGTACCGGTACCGGTATTCCCCTACTGTATTGTGCCCACACACAACCCTTCGAATCCTGCACTACCGGTTTTATCATCAGTCAGCCCCCCCCCTTCCCACCACAATAAGCCGATAGTCTAATCCGAAAGGAAGGGAAAAAAAATAAAATAAAAAGCGAGGCAAGGCAAGGGATGAGGGAAACCCCTTATCGTATCATCGGTATTCGTGACCGGTAACAGTACGAGCACTGTACCGTATGATAGACCCTGCCCACTTCGACGTGACAAGTCATGAACGACACATCCATCTACCGGTGATTGATTTCTGAAACATGGTAATGGGGGGGGGGAAGAAGAAAAGTTAAAAAGACTTGATGCCGGCAGATTACTAATACGTTTTAGGCTAAAAGCTCCCTCCTAGAGAGTTTATCGTAACTTTCTTCTTCTTCAACTGGCCCCTCTGCCCTCTGGGCAATATTTAGACTAGCCATTTTCCCCGGATCCATATTCGCCCTTCGCTTTCTCTCTCTTTCAATATTCAAACTTCTTTCCTCTTTACCTGGAAACGCCGCTTGCATACGCACCGCTGCAATTCCCACTTATTATTATAATATTATTATATCCATACCTCACGCTAAATCCGCAACGCCCAATTCCACCTTCAACGGGAAGGGGAAAAGAGAATAATAATAAAAATAAATAAATAATAATAGTAGAGACATCCGGAATGATCCTGACGGCCCTCCCATCTGAACTGCTCTACCTGATAGGCGACGCACTCCCAACCCCCTCCCTCTCGGCCTTGGCCCGCGCCTCGAAATGTCTGCACACCCGCCTCTCCCGGGAACTCACCAACCGCGCGCACACGCCGGGCGACGACCACATCAGCGCCATCTACCACGCGATCCTGACCCCGTCGCCCGACCTCCTGACGAGCCTCCTGTCAATGACCCCCCACCGCATACACGGATACAAGTACCCGGCGAACCACACGGCCGGCATAAACGTGCAGGACCTGGTCTCCTACGTCCTGCGCAAGGGCGCCGCGGCGGATGTGGTCGGAAACGCGGCGCTCTACTTCTCCGTAACGCGCGGGAAGCTCCGCCTCACGCGGCGGCTGCTGAGGGGGGGAGCGGATCCGTGCCTGCGGGAAAGGTGCGACGTCAGCGCCCTGCACCTGGCCGCTATGGAGGGGGACGTGCGGATGATGCGGATGATGCTCGACGAGTGCGGGGTCGGTGTCGGCATCGAGGACGTTTATGGACGCACCGCCGTCTACACCGCCGTCACATCCAGGAAGGCGCAGAGCGTTAGGGTCCTACTGGATGCTGGGGAGGATATCAACCGTCGGACCTACGTGCACAGCGGTAGGACGGTGCTGAGTTTTGCCGTTTCGAGGGGCGAGGTCGAGATTGTGAAGTTGTTGCTCGAGCGCGGCGCCGATCCCAAGAGGCTTGATCGCGGTGGGAGGAGCGCGCTCGGTATCGCCGTCGCCAATGGGAATGCCGAGATTGTGCGCATGTTGTTGAAGGCTGGAGCAAAGGTTTCCGACGGCGCTTCAGGGCACTTGGCGGAGGGGCCGTTGGTCGTTGCCCAGCGTCTCAAAGACCCGACCATTTATTATATGCTGGTTGACTCGGGGGAAACTTGTCAATGATGGTGATGCTGACGAAAATTAGTTTCAAAATCTCAGGATTTCAATGGTGTTTGTGAGGAGTGGGGAATTTCGTGTGAACATTTACTTGGTTTATTATCACTTGCATGCATCATGTATTAGTTATCCCTTTGCTCTGGAGTTATGCTTGGTTTCTCTCACTATAGCCTGAATGCTCGTGTCTTGCATCAGCAATGCTTTACTCCGTTCACATTTTGTTTTTTATCACGGAATACACGGCGTCTGTCTCTACTCTCTCACACTTCTCATTACTGGAACCAGAGGAATGTACTAGCGAGTGAGGATTTATGATTCTATGCCGTAATGGGATCCGATGACTCTATGCTACCGCTTTTTAGCCATTATTTTTGGAGCCGAAAAAGAGGGGTGATATCTCTCCCGGTCTATCTGAACATCCAAGAGTTCGGGAGTTGCTTTGCCCTCCTGGAGAGCTTTAGAGAGCACTGCTGTTGCCACTCCAACTCCGATGCAGGACCGCATCATCTCGCGCATGCTCTAGACATATGTTAGTGATTTCTCCAAAGAGCGAATGGAACTGTGGTACCGTTCTATATCGTTCTTCGCACAGAACAACACGGGCGGTTCTGGCATCTAGTTTGCATAATTGATCAAAGTTCTTCCTCGCATCCGTTGCGCTCTCGCAGGCCATTTCGAGGAGTTCAGATGTCTGGGGCTGATAAGTGGATATCCCGTTGATGGGAAAAGGGTCACTGACCTCAATCTCCTCACTACCGACTAGGGACTGGAAATCCTCGAAGGGCACAACCTCTGGGCAGCCGATGGTGAAGAAAGGCTTCATCCTTACTTCATACCTCAGGGCATCACTGCTGAAGGGCTGTGGCGGTTTCTTGAGCAGATTGAGCCTTGAAAGAGCGGTGTATAGCTGGGGCGATTAGTTTACGAATTACACAAACCAATTCCCAAGGAATGCGCTTACACCAATCATAGCACCTGCCAACTCTTGCACCCCAGTGGCT
The DNA here is from genome assembly GCA_003313605.1 of Tuber umbilicatum. Lineage (NCBI taxonomy): Eukaryota > Fungi > Ascomycota > Pezizomycetes > Pezizales > Tuberaceae > Tuber > Tuber umbilicatum. Next base: position 13,055 of record QLOI01010068.1, read on the forward strand.
TCCAGCAGGTAAAAATTCAAGAGTGATAAAGTCTTTACCTGCTCTGGGTTCGAGCGCGCTCCTTTCTTCCTCGCTGGCACAGGGCCAGTGGCAGGCCTATTCGCAAACTGCAGCATTCTTTCGATATGGCCTATCCTTGTACGGGTGTAATGCTGCAAATACCAGTACATCCCCGCGAACTCTTGTGTTTGGAAAACCTCCAACTCAAATCCCAGAAGCATGATCCACTCCATCTGCCGTAGCTTGTAGTGATAGACCCATGAAGATAGTGGGAACGCGAAGCTAGGCCCATTTGGAGTCATTACTGCCTCTTCATCAGTGAACTGGCGTAACTCTGAATCCACTTCTTCTGCCTAGATGATCACCCTATTAGATAAACTAGTTCTTCTGGGCATGGGCCGACATTACCTCGACTTGGAGAGAATCCCAGTCCAGAATAGAATGGCACAGAGTTCTACGTAACCGCGATCTATTTTGGCAGATGTTTCGAAACAATTCCATAAAGGACTGAGGGACAGAAAGTTAGCCCCCGCCTTTCTCTGAGTTGGAGGGGCAGAATTCTACCTTTCCAGCTCTCTCTACAAACCAGTTCATATGTTTGGTTATCTCGAACCTGGGGTCCTGCGGTGCCTCGACCAAGTCGTTCCGGGGGTCTATTAGGATATCTGCTGGATAACAAAGCTCTTTGAGATCATCGTAGAGAAGTTTCCTTATCGACAATTTGCCTGGACTCTCCACCTGTCCGAAAAACACGGATTGAAGAAGAGATCGGATGTATGGCGAAGGGGCTGGTTGGCGAGTCATAAAACCCAAAAAATAGTTCTAATAATATGGGCAAGGGACTCTATTCAGTAAACTGGCACAGCATCCAGAACAGAGCAATTACTCACAACCAAGTTTGTTGATCCCTCGAAATTAAGAATCTTCAAAATATCCTTGCCCTCAACACAGAACTTCTTTAAATCTGAGATGGCATCCTTGAATGGATAATTGACCATTGCTCGTGGTGGTACTTGACTTGCCAACTTCCTCTGCACGGATATGCTAAACGCGGAAGGGACAGCTTTACCTACTCTGTAGGTTTCTTCAACCCTTTTCACACGTTCAAGAGATGTATCCCATACCTCAGTAATTTCGGTGGACCATTCTTTGGTTTCGCTAGAAAATACAAGCGCTAGTGACTTGCGGAGCAACAAGCGATACTTAAAGGCGTTGCGGATCTCTTCAGAGTACAAATCCCCAGTTCCCTCTAACCACGACAAAGCACTCTCCAGGAGGGCCACAATTTCTTCGAATTTCACTCCTTCAAGCAGATTAACACCGTACACCTGAGTCACAAAGTCTTCTTCCTAGGAAAACGTTAGTTTGATATCAAAATTGAAGGAGGGGGGCATCGTTACAAACCTCATAAATTTGCTCTGTCAGTATCTGATGATTGACGTGGCTACAGCATTTGATCAACCCAACACAGAAAGGTTGCAGCACATTTTCTAGCAATTGAGACTCGGGAGTATCGGGTTTCTTTCCATGAGGTCCTCGGAAGGTCGCTTCAGCGGGGGTAGAAGGGCCAGAAGACAGGAGCCTATCTATGTAAAGTGAAGTAAATAATGTCTGTGAAAGAGCACTTCCTCTGTGCCACGCCATCTATTTCCAGAACGTCATAAGCAAATCTGTTGGTCAATGCAAGTAGTGGACCCTTACCTCATGACATAGGAGCTGATCCATAATCCCCACAACCTCCTCCGGCAGTCTTGGCTGTAATGCATCGAATGATTCATATTCCGCCTGTAGCATCCCACTATCCATCTTAGGATCCATGATCTGACCGTCGCAACCAGAAACTGTCAATAGCGCACTTTGACAAGGCCCAATGAGAGTATAGGTGGGGAAGGGGGATTGCACGAACTTCCAAGGCACCGACTGCTTGAAGCAGAGTGAAGTATGGGTCTTTGATTAGTTGGCCAATCTCCAACTCTATAGCCCGGAGGAGTTAGCTCTAGAATTTGCGTCACAAGAAAGAATTAGCATACTCTCCGAAGCCTCAAAGAACTCGGCCGTAACATCTCGGAAGGAGTCCATAGTGGCCTGGGAAACTGGGGTTATTGGGTTGGTTGCTGGAGCTGAGACAGAATTCGGTCCTTTTTCTTTGATAGTGAAGCGCTCGAAATCATCGGCGGGGTAAGCCAGATGATTGACTCCCTTACTCTCAGCCTCTCCCATGGCGATGGGGGGTGGGGAAGAGTCCGTCCTGCTGTGTTGGGAGCTTTGTAGGTTGTCTATGAGGCGGGCTTGTGTGGCGTGTAGACTCTTTTTGGTTGTCCACCACAATGGGCGAGATGTGCTTTGAAACATAAAAAAAAATTGAGGTGTAATGGAGGATTCCGCCTCTATTTCAGCGAAATCGGTGGATTCTACACTAGCAATGCCCCTCCTTTCCACCTCAAACACCATCTAAAAAATATACCCTCTACACGTTGGTACAATGGTGAGAATTGATTTTTTCTTTTCTCTTTTAAAAAAGTAAATCCGATAAAAGCCCCCCCCCTTCTACTGCCCCACAGGCTCCTTGGCCAAACTTTTCACCTCACCCTGCTTCCCACCCTATTTCACAGAACAACGATGTCAACCAAATGACCCGTTTTCCACCAACAAACAAGCTGGATAAGGGCGTAAACAAACCTCCCACTTCGCAAACTTGAGTTGCATTTCTCCGCGACGCTCGGCAGCAAGGCGGGGCTGTTCCTTGAGGGACCTGCGCACGACTCTCGCGGCGATGGATAGATATTTATTGTAGCTGTTCAACCAAGGTTACCCCGATTAGCGGCCAGATCATCGATAGGAGGGCCATAAGGATAAACGTACGTAAGACCAGCAGCTTTCCAGGCAGCAACCATTGTGAATGACGGGGGAGGATTGGTTTTGGTTCGGGTGTTTCGTCGGAGACTTTGCTTTGGATATTTTCGGAATGAGGTTCCCCGAAACCAGAGTCTCTCGAGAATTACCCACTTACTCCCCTAACCCTGCGGACAACCGGGATAAATTATGTAAACGGGAGAGGCTTGGCTTAGACGACCTGCAGCCTGTCACCCTGACTGAAACAACCCCAATGGCTAAGCTTTACACCATGACCTTATACTTGGGTATTACCGGTATTAACATATGTTAGTTATCGTACAAACTTCGATTCCGAGTAACAAGGCTCTCGAAACCCCGAATTTCTGTGGCTTGTAGCTGACGGTGGCCTTAGTATTGCGTATCTGCTCAAGGGGCTACTCAATGTTGATCTGGTCCACCCGCCCCATGTATAAAAATAACCAACAGCAGCATAAACTCCGGGGATATAATTTGTTTTAGCTAAGGCACTCAGCTCCAGAAATTTACGGCAGCTAATGCACCGTGCTGTATACCACGACAGGATACAGTTCTAACTTTGGTATTGCACTGCTCATTCCGTCCACCCCTGAAGCAGATCCCCTAAGTGTTTGCCTATGGTATGGTAGTAATTCCGTTGATCTGGCATCCGGAGCTCCAAATCCACCTTATAAAGCATCAGCATTCTACACCACGAACCCAATCCAAAAGGAGCACTGTCTCGCTATTTTCCCTACTCTCATTCTCCCTCCTATCCTCTTCCACCGTCGGACACAAAGCGGCAACCATCACAGTCACTGAGCCAACGGCGACCGTCAGCTTCACTCAATTCTCGCTACCAACAAACCACTACCAGTCAGTTCTGAGAACAGGGCCTTTGCGTGCATGCTTCCAGACGATAAAACCTTTGGACAATCTTAAAATTTAACGTGATCAGCTTCAGAAAGGCATCGACAGCGAGATTGGGAGAGATCTGTCGGGTTGGCGTTGCTTTCCGTATTTGATTTGAGTACTGGCACTGGAATTACGAAAGCTGAGGGAAGGTTTGGTGGATATTGTTGGGGTGCCGTGGGGGGTATTTGGGGAAAGGAGGGGGTTGGGCAATCCCGTTTTATTCAGGTCGTGCTTGGGTAGGTTGAATCAATTAGCTATGCTCCTCCCGGAGAGGTGTATAATTTATACGAGCACCACTATACCACGTGGATGGTAGAAATCCAAGCCTTTTGACCCCCACCGTATGTCAAGTTTGGGGAGGCCTGGAACAATGCCAAAGAATTCAAGCACTGGCATTACAAACACAAATTTCACCAAGTTACCACAGATCACTATTTTGGCACCTATCCAATTTTTGATGATGATATTGCTCCCATCAAGAATAGAGAAGAGGTTGTAAGAAAGTTGTTTATTCGCCACAAATCCAATCCCCGCACCCACGTGAATTCGATATTAGCCCCCCTTCCAAATATTTTTTTTTACATTTAATCTCTCCTTGGGGGTCTGTTCCCGCCACCAAACCTCCTGTTATCCTGAGGTTGTTGTTGGGCCACAGGGATGACAGTGACGGGGATACCGTCAAACTAGATATCAAGAGAAACCTCAGCACAGCTCCCAAGTCGGGGTCCAGGAAGGAGGGAAAACATACGCCCAAGTGCTTCAACAAGTCCTTGGTTTCAGAATCAACTTCTAAGGTAGCACCTTCACTCGCAGCGTAGTCGAGAGCAGAGATATCGGGAACATATTGATCCTTTCTCTCACGCTCCTCCTCCTGAAGCTTGAAGGAGATACCACGGACGGGACCTCTCTCAATGCGCTTCATCAAATGGGTGGTGTATCCGGCGATCTGAGTACCCCCAGCGAATTAGTAAACCAACCACCCCGAAAGAAGCCGGGGAAGGCGCACCTTGTTCCTCAATCTCTTGGAAGCGATAATGGCGATCTCATCGCAGATGCGCTTGTTGGTCTCGAAGTCGAGGGTAAGCTTGGGGTAGTACCTCTCGATGATGATCTTGGAGGACTTCTTGACTGTCTTTGTACGAACTGTTGGACACCCCACATTAGCCTGCGACCCAATTAAGGGGAGACCGGGGCAAAAACTCCATACCGCGACCCATGATTTCCGATTCTGAGGATTTTGAGAGGTTGGTCTGGAGGTGAGTTGTTGGTGATGGTCGTTCGTCGGTCGGCTGGTCGTTATGTTGGAGGTTCGAAAATTTTGGGTGAGAAGGTACGGTGTGTGTGGGTTGGTGGGGTGGGGTTGTGCCCTACGACTGCTTTTAGATTTGTGGCTCGGCGTCCCTTTCTAGAAACCGCAGGCCTAAATTTTGTAACATTTTGTTTGCGAGGGTGACTGGGAAGATCTGAATTACTAATAATTCTTCTATGTCTCAAGAAAGATACTCTCGTATCATACTTAGGTTTTGAGGTTCACTTATTCGCCCACCCTTGGATTGAATTGCCTGCGTTATACGGGTCATGATATGTCACTCGATTAAGCACTTCATGTCTATTCGACCACTAGATAACACGCCCAGCCTTGCTGAAAGTACTACAAAAGTGGGCCCCCGTACCGTATGTGCCATACGACCTAGAGGCTGTGCGAGGCCTCGAATCCTCTTTCGCAGGAAAGGAACACCACATGTAGCACTAGAGTTGCCTGGCAGGGTGGCTTAGGAAATCATCTCCGTGCACTTTTTTTTTGTTTGCTTTGAGGATACCGTGTGATACGGGGACTGATGGTGGAGCTTGTGACGCCCGGCTTGGAGCCAGACAACATGGGATCCTAAACGGGTCATAAATCATCAAGATATTACACACTTCTTTGACTTTCACTCATCTACATATTCGAGGGCAAAACTAAGACACGAGTATAGCACTGTATGCGACTGGGTAATGCATATAATACTGCACTGAAACCCTCATTTCAAAATCTAGCGCAGTCAGCCAGTGCAAGGACTGTCTCACTCACCTGTCATGGGGCGAGTGCCCGGGTTAACGATAGCAGAAAAGTCTGTCGAAGAGGAGCACGTAATTCCGGCTTTTGCAGTACTGGTCCGGTGCCCGGCCCTTTCTCACTTGAAGTTGGGTCGGTTCTTTTCAGGCACTAGTAACTTAACATACTTAATCAGTTAGGATATTGCCATCCTTTGCTATGTGAATTAGGATATAGAATTAGTAGCAAGCTCTCAGCTTAGAGGTGAACTAAGAGACCTTCTGGGAAGTGATTTTTTCTGACGAACTTGGATAAGCATGCAGCTCTCTGCTTAGCTTACAGCCAAGGGTTCTTCGTTTCGGTCTAGGTGTTGATAGCAATCCTCGCCTTGGACCTCCTTGAGACCAATAGCACCGCTGTGGCGTGAAGACGTTGTGAGTTGCAGTGGGAAACCAGGCTAACCTTACTTCCACGTATGTACCAGTACACATCATCGCGGTTGTCTTTCGTGTATAATGCTTAATTATTACGACAGCTTGAACTTGTATGCCTGCTCAGCCTATTTAGGAGATAGGTGTGGCTTAATATATCAATCAACGAGATATCTCGGGCAGGTCCTATCCCTCTTCTGTTTTCTCCTTGTTTCCTAGGGAAAGATTTGTTAGAAATCGGTTTTCAATCAGCTATGGAGAAAGCTCCTGAAACTAACACCGGAACCCAACGAACCTACGCACCCCCGCCGGGCCCGCCTCCTCCAACAGTGCCCAAAATGATCCAACGTGCCAACGATTCTCCTACGTGAATCTAGCTATTGAGAGATCGCAATGGGAAAAGCCACCGGGAGCTGCCGATGACCCTACAGAAGGAGCGGGTTAGTCTATAATCTATTTATTTGTGTTGAACTAGACTCTAACTATCCCCAGCACCCAAAGAAGGTAGCGGCACTGATTATCAAACTGCCCCTACACCAATCCTGGTGTCCCAAATTTCGCCCCCTAAAGAAATAGCAACCCCCCATATGGATTTCTACAATCAGCAGATGGCGGAAAAGGAACAGCAGAAGAAAACAGGGTTTGCTAGCCAGATATCATCGTTTTTCAACCATCGGCCTTCTAGATCGGAGCTGCGCCAGCAGGGCCAACCGATTCTTTATTACTCCTCTCAAATATTTCATCCTCAGGCAGCATACATACCGCAGCAAAGTTCCAGTGGAATGGGCACAGTCGGTTCTGTCGCCCTAGGTGTTGGAGGAGGTTTGTTAGCTGGGGTTGCCTTGGAGAATGCTATCTCCTCCCACGATGACAGGAGGTATGAGCAGGGGTTTGAAGATGGTGCGGATTATGTCAGAAGAAACAATTCTGGAACTTTAGAGCAGTTGGGGGATGAGAACATCCAAGGTGAAGGGATGGACCCAGAAGGCTTTGACGAGGATAGTTAGGGTGCTGGCTAAGGAGTGATACAGGTTCTGGAATCGGAATGAATGATGTGCTCTTGTTCAGTTGAGGGTGGCCTAGGCTTTGAGGAACTAGTTTATGGCGTTGTTCGAGCACAGTAGCGGGGCAATTGCGGGTTTGTTTGGGCAGCGCTGGACTTGATTCAACGGGGATACCCTTTTAATATTTCATGAGACCCCCCTAGACTTTATTGAACCTTGATGTACAGTATAATGCGGAGAATCGTCGGATGCTTACACGGACCAGCTTAGGGGTAAGTAGGTAGTTGAGCCGAAAAAGTGACATTGTTGGTGCCAGAATAGAGCGCAGAATACCAAGAGTAATAGCTAAGGCTACCGGTATCTGTTCGCATCCGAGGAATATATCGACTCGGATAGGAAAGGAAAGTTGGTCGACATGCATGATAAATTCTAGTTTGGATGAATGGTTCCACCTGCGTCCCAGTGGCACCTAAACTCTATAGTCTAGTATGCCAGTCTCCAACCAACCAACCAGACGCACCACCACAACACAGCTGCCATGACCACACAGCAATCCACCCCCCTACCGCCGCCCCGCCAAATAATCACCTCCCTCATCAATCAAATTAAATCCCTCCCTCCACCTTCACCAACTGTATCTCCACCCTCCAACCCCCTTAAAGCCGTTCCCGCATCAGCCCGCCAACTCTTCATGTCTCTCCACTGCCTCCTGCCATCCGTTTTTCTCCCAGCTCTTGATCTCCTCGATAAATCCCTGGTAACCAGGTACACGACCGACTCTGGAGGGTCAGTGTACTATGTGAAGTCCACGCAATCGCTGTCGCGGGGGAAGTTTTCCACTTCTGGGTCCGCGTATGAGGTTAGAACTAAGGCATGGAGCTGTAGTTGTTCTGCGTTTGCGTATGCAGCTTTTGGGGGGCTAGGGATTCGGAAGGAAGATGAACTAGAAGGTGAGGGAGGGGGAGAAGATGGAGGGGATGGGTGGAGGTGGGGCGGGAATATAAGAAGTGGGAGTCCGCCGGTTTGTAAGCATCTCGTTGCTTGTGTGTTGGCCGAGAGGTGCTCGGAGATGTTGGGGGGGTATGTGGTCGAGAAGATAGTGGGGTTGGGGGAGTTGGTCGAGATGGCGTTTTTGTGAGTGGGAGTTTGGGCTATGATAATAGAAGGGTGGGAACGGCCTGGTTTGGATGAATCTTTTGCGGTGACATCGGTATGGTTTCAGGTATCGATAGCGTTGTGTAACTTGTTCACCGGCACTTAACGATTTTCTCGGAGTTTATATCTTGAATCGAAGCTTTAGTACTTGACTAACTACCGGCACTGGAGTAAGAGATCATGTAGTTAGGTTCCCATGAAGAGTTTGAGTCCCCGGCAACTAAGGGAATAACTATGGGAAGTCCCAAGCCAAAAATTAGACCTTCTCCCCGAATATCAAATACCAGCGAAGTAATCATTGGCAGTGTATAACCTTATCTTGTGATGTCAATCAAGGTTGTATAAATCTTGCTCAACCCCCACCCTTGTTCAGCATTTTCTTCTAGCCTCGATCTCCAGTAACACCATCCTGTTGGTACCCTATAAACCAAACAATCCGGCCATAAACAACACTATATCCTTAATTGTAAGAGATAACAGACACATCCGGTGCGATATCTTGACTTTTCTCACGGCGGGGAGGCGGCAGCACGGTGAAAATGGCTTCCCCCCAGTTCTAGGCGGTGTCCGTGGGATCCCGATAAATCAGTGACGAGAGTTCCCATTGGGCTCTGTATGCATTCTCCTACGTTTTCCGGAGCACCCCACTCGTTGCTGCTGGGAATCTCATTCTATCCCATCTCTTTGTCTAAAAAAGTTCTTTGTTTCCACAAACAGCACTCTTCCTTGATATCTAGCAAAGGTGGGGGAAAAGAGAGGGGAACAGTGGAGAACAAAGTGGGAGGGATTAGATGTCCTCAGAGCCACCCCAGTGTCACTGGGGATTCCAGATATTATGGTCTGATTTTAAGCTAAGGGGAGAAAGTGTTGATTGCCGATTGCACAAAGATGCACAGCGCAAGAACAGCCACCGAAGTAATCGCTACCATCCCCACAAAGGGCCTCCTCATCAACCCCTCGCTTAGAGGTGGCTCCGATGTCAAGCACGTGGTAGCAACGGCAGCCTCATTCTCTGTTGATAGAGCAAGGGTTTTCTTGAGGGAAGTTGGAGAATTAGATGCAAACGCCTATGGCACCTACGAAGAACTCGTTGCCGATTCAAACGTAGGCACAATCGTCGTCTCCGGAACCGCCTGCCTGCCCTAAACACAGAAAAACCAATCATCCACGGGAAGGCATTCACCAAACGCTGCTCAGATGGAGATACTGGGGGACATTGTGAGGAAGAAGGGGCTGCCTCTTATGGAGACAGTATGGACGAGGTACTCTCCGGTTAGCATTGAATTGAGGGACCTGGCGAGGAGTGAGAAGAATGGGAGGGTAGGAGGGTTATTTAGGATCTAAGTTTCACTCAACGGAATCCGAATCCGGATTCTCACAGGATGGTTAACCCGGACCTTGTAGGCGGGGCTTTGCTGGATTGTACTCTTCTCTCCTCCCGTTCATATTTCTGGCTCCCTATTGACAAGTTAGCTATCGCAGTTGGTCTTTATCCTTTGACTTAGACTTATTAAATACTCTATCATACTCTTCCAGAAGCTGAGAAGAAAGCTCTTATTGTTACTGGTACTATCTCGAAGCACAAATGTACGAGAGTAGGTGCAGGTGATGTTGTGGTAACTACAGACCCGGCGCTCGCGGTTCAGCGGCTAGCAAGGCCCAGGGAGCCGAAGGAGAAATTCGGGAGCCCATCCTACGTACTACCCGGAATCTTTCACCGTTGTCCCAAACGGTAAGAATTCGATGCTAAAGAATGAGCAGATTCCTATCTCAGCTGGGCATGGGATGTACTAGTGGGCGAATACTGTTTGAGGGATGGAAAGTTAGAGTGGGACTATGCTACTCGAGGAGAGAATCTTTATGGTAGCCTACTGGTATTATAGCCTTTTTTTATATACCCAATAGCACCGAGAATCAAGTGCAGGAAGGGCAGATCCCCAAAGTGACCCTTGCTGTCCTACAGTACTTGTGGATGTAATAGTATTGCCTGTTCAAATGGTACGTCTCCGTTAAAACAATTAAAGTTATACCGGTATCTGCCTATGGTGGCCCATTGTTTACCCACACTTGACTGAGAACTGAGCTTGTAAATTGGGGGCCGTGAGAGTTGATCAGTGCTATTGGCAAGAAATTTGAATTCCTCACTGATAAAGAAATCACAAATTGTGAGATTCTGGAATCGTGACCTCCCGTAAACATAAGTCTTATGTAAGTTGGGTCTGGGTGACGGACTGTAGACTAGAGTCAGAGTAAACACAAACTCTCGTGGTGCTAACCACTGAACCCACTTGACGTTTTTCCTGTCTTCACGTACAACATCGGTATGTGATATGACTATAATTTGTAGCACCAATAGCCGTACTTTATAGCACTTCTCAGTATGCCGAATGAATTCTCTTGAATCCAAGTACCTGGTCACAAATAACTGTAGTGTAATGGGTTCAACTTTAGTAAGGACGATAGCCCCGTCTTAGAAGAATCGATATTCTAGGGATTCAAAGATATCCAAACCAACTACTAGTTTAGTCCACTAGCACCAAGGTCCTCAGATACCTGAGCAGCCCCCACATACTGCCCAGAGTGAAGGTAATTGACTAGTTAGCATGAATCGATCTTTAACGGGCTTACCTTCCATAATCGAACGTGATGTGCTTTGTAGTCTACCCTTCTGCTACCAATTTTTGTTTGGATATTTTTGAGCGAGATAGACCTCCGTACTACAAGTATCACTCGGTTGAGCACAGTAATTGCCAAGCGGATACAGCTGCTTTTACATTACGGTAGCCGGTGACAAGATCAGGTTAGATAACACGAATCTGTCTCTCGTGGCCATCTTTTCCTTGTATGTGACACAAGACAGGTGTGGCAATGCCGATGCCACCTCTAATCCGGCAGCAAGGGTGTCTGCAGTCGATTGGGGAAAGAGAAATTCGAAGACCTCTCTTCTGAAAACAATTCTCCAAGCTCTCAAAGCCTAGCTTGCTAGAGGGACGACAGACAGCCTGCAGATCGGCACGTTTACGCTGGGACACGGACATTGACTTACCGGTACCCCCCGTTGTTAAACCTCCAGTGGGTGATACAATCCAACGATTCTTCTCTTGCACCTCCGCACTTTAACCGTTCAAACACAGGACCAACCTACAACCACCCCTGACATCACGTTCTCATCTGATTCGGATCAGACGGTATTTGCCTTTCTGAGTGTGCACAAACTCACACGCGTTCTCAATCCCTTACACACTTTCGTTTTGCCACGAGCATGAGTGCTTGGGAGGGTCGAGCAAGGGAAAGAAGTCGCGAAAGTTCCCGCCAATATCATCATTCAGGTGAGAGAGAGAAGGAAAGAGAGTACGACCGGGGTCATAGCGGAAGTGACGAGCAGAGAACAGACAGGTATCGAGATTGGGAGCGACCTCAAGGCAGTGGACAGCAGCCGCCACGCCATCCCCAGCATCACTACAGCGGACCACTGGCAGGTAGATCGAGAAGGGCTTCGGGCGGCGGTTTTCACCAGGACGACTTCATCCCAGAACATCGTCGGGAACCAATCGGCGGTGGCAATCAGACACCATTTAACGATACGGCCCGTCGCGGCTCAGCAAGCTCAGCTGCCTCAAAAACACAAGATCCGTCACACGCTTCCCCTAGGGAACGGGGAATGATTGAACAGTCCGGCCACAAACGAAAATTAAGCCCTAGTTGGGCACGCGATAAGGAAGCGACGAAGCTGCGCGGGGACCCTATTGACAGACGCAGCTCGTACGAGCGACCTGACCCACCTTCAACTGCCTCACCCCACAACCCACCTCTTCATTCACCATCCATAGCAACAACACCAAAAACACCAATAATTCCTTCGAGCAACCCACGTCCGGCCGATCCGCGTCTCGCCGTGGGAAACACACAAAAGATGCCCAATAGCTTCGCTAGGTAACTTTTCGTTTTTAATGTTCAAATTTAAGCTATTGATTAACTAATAGTGGTGCTGCACCGTTAGTGTCTTCCAAGAGGCAGCATATGCATTTGTGAAATGCAGGGATGCGAAAGAGACCCATGATAAAGCCGAGGCTGATCGCAATAGAGTTGCTGATCACTTTAATTCGTTTCCAGTAATGCGCGAGAGATACGAGGGGCGTTTGGATGAGACGCGAAAGGATCTTTATCAGGCCACTAGGAATTTGGAAGCCAAATCCAAGCCTTTGGAGACTATATGCGTTGAGTTTGCAAGGGAGAACTGTGCAAAAAAAGAACTAGAACCTATGGTGCCATTTCTCCGACAACTCAGGCACGAGCTCGGGACCTCCAATTCTCTCGCACAATTCATAAAATCTCTACCCCCCGCAGATCTACCACAGTTTCAACAATCAGCTACCAAGCCAGATGAGTTACAGAGGTTTAGTAGAGAGCTTGCAGATTTAAGAAAACTACATGACGATGAGGCTAAACTCCGCCTGGAGCTCTCCGCCGAGTTCTTTAAATACAAGGACGATTCAAACATGCGTTTACAGACTTGTGAAGATAAGTTGAAGGATGTTGAAACTTCTCAACGAGACCTACGGAGCGAACTCGACCGAACAAAGGAAGAGATGCCTAAGGTCGTCGATGATATTAGAGGAGTTCAACAGTTCTTAGCCGGAGTTCAACAGTCCTTAGCTCAGCTTCAAGAAAGCAGTACTGAGAAACCCCAAAACGCTTCACCCACGGCCGCCGGGCCCAACCTGGGTCCGGACCTTGCAGAGGTAAGTATCGGTCTCGACAATTTTGCGTTTCCTTTGAATTTCCGCTAACGTTCAGTAGATAAAAAAGGTTGCGGAGGAAACCGCCTTATCCCTTGTGAGCCGTTATGAAAATCTGCAGGAAAAATATCAGCAATTTGAGCCTAGAGTGAAGGAGCTAGAGTTGAAAATTGATAGTATTGGTGTTGGCTCTGCACCTTCAGACGATATTGCTCGACTCGAGAGGCAGCTGAAAATCCAGGACGAAACCATCGATAATATTCGGCAGAGTACCGAAAATGATACTGAAATCATGATGGAACAATTCACAGCCATTGATGCTGGCATTCAGGAAAATAATTTCCAAACTTCTCGCCTCTCAGCGGACTTAGAAGAGTGTAAGGCAATGGTTAAGAATGGGGTGGGTCAGGATAAAAATACTTCGGAAATCCAGGCAATCCAGGCAATTCTCGGCGAGTATCGGACGGATATCAATACTTTGAAAGTGGAGTTCCAAAATCTCATAGTCAGGCAGCATGAATATGCCACCAAACTCCATGACCTGGACAGAAATTTTTCAACTATCACTCCCAAGCTTTCAAAGGAAATCGAAGCCACCCAGACAAGGCTGGCAAAATGGGAGAATAGCTTAGATGGTTGTCTTACCGCCGTCACACATTTGGATCAGAAGATGTCTGCATTTACAACTAAGGATTTCTATGAGAGAGTTGTCTCATCTCTTGTTGCAATCAATCCGTTGCTGTTCAATACAACCAATCAGCTTCAACATATGCTCAACGAGAACAAGAAAGTCTCCACTACTGTTCAAAGGCTATTAGTAGAACACCAGCAACATCAAGCAAGTGAACCTACCCAGGAGCAACCACAGCACCAATCCTCAACCAACGCCGAAGCCGCAAACGGGGCTGCAAACACTCGGGAAGCTGCCCCATCTGAGGGACCCGGATCTCTATCTCAAGCTCTAAAGGATATAGAGTCCCATACACAGGCCCTTGAGGCACTCACTAGGCGTGTGGATCAGCACATCGAAACCTACAACAGCAAGATGACCGACATTCGCGAGTGGACAATCGTTGCAACCAAAAGACTTCAGGAAAATTCGGATACATGCGGCGATATGGGGAGGGAGATCAAGTTCATACAAGCTTTTCTCAATTCGGCCAGTGAGAACGCACCTACCCTTGCCTCTGACCAGAATCAGTCTCAGTGGCGCGCGGTGAGTGCCTCCACGGCACTACGCAACCCTGGCCTCGAATCTGATGCGCAGTCTGAATAGGAGGGTACCGGAGATGAGAGCTCTTAACACAGTGCCTTATCATCCTCTAGTAGATCTGTGTTTTGCTTCTTGATAGGTGGGGGGTGGGGGGGAGGGAAGGGATATTGATTTTCTTAGTCTGGTTCTTCCTTTCCTTTCTTGTTTTTTTTTTACCTTTATTTTTATACTTCTCTCCCCACAATACCTTAAAACCCCTTTTACCTCATCTCCTTTTCTCCTTATAAGCTCTGCGAACTCCCCTAAACACAAAGAATACACAATCCGTAGTGTGACATTATCCCGCTATCTCCCCCCTCATTGCCGCTTACTTTTTACCCATTTTTCTCTCTCCTTCTCCCCCTTCTCCCCCTTCTCCCCCCTTCTCTTCTCCCCCTTCTCTTTTCTTCCTTTACACTTACCAAGCATCCCAAAATACACCTGTACTAATTTCTTTCACACCGATCCACTCCCCCCCTGCCCCTACCTCCCACTCTCACAATTGGCATAACTCTCTGTTCTTGTAGGTACCATGTTTCGCTCCTTTTTACAACATCTTCTTTTACCAAGAGAAACAAAAAAGCTAGCAATCAATAGTGATTAGCACTTCCATTTCCCCTCCAATTTCTTTTTTTTTCCTTTCACATGTGTTAAATGTTTTTACGGGTTCTACTCTACTCGATTGGATAGGATGGGGGTTTGGGGGCGTTTGTTCACTTTGCCTTGTTTTTGCGTGGATTAGGTCGGTTTCCTTATTTATTTTCATCTTTTACAAATATTTCGTTCGGTATAATACGCTTTTTCCCGGGTTTGCTAGGGTACGATTGGAAAAGTATGAAGTGTAATGTCGTGAGTTCCGAGAAGGGGTATTTTATACCATACGGAAAGGTGGGGCGGGAGACAACGTGAGGACCGGGTTTTGCTCTCGATCGCTTGCTCCTGAATTTGCTCACTTTTCTATCTTGGATAGTATGATATATTAGGTAAAGCACGAATCTGCTGAAATTGTCATTACATCACACTCGCCCGGCTTTGTTCTCGCTACGAGCGAATGTAACATGAGTACCGTAATACACACGACTCGGAATCCCGAAACGAAAACAAACCCCAACGCCATCGTGCTCTCCAGAAACAAGTCCACCCACCGCAGCGATTCATCGCCAACAAGAAGTGTGCGGTTAACAAGGGTGAGGAGCCCACGGGCTATCAGTCCAGTTCTATTCTCCCCGTTCACCGGACTGAAGTTAACGAGTGATTCCTCGTGACGGCAGGTTACCAAGTTATGCACCGTCGGGAGATGGATTGTATTTCAAACCGCTTTTCGATCCGGGCGTGGGTTGTTCGTGTCCGGGTTTCTTTCGGGGAGGTGTAGCGATTGTATGTGAAGGACTACCGTTGGTGAAATCGGGGTTTTTTTTACGATCGGTTGGGCTTCGGACCGATTTTCCGGGTTATCGGAGGTTGAATGGGGAAATGGGAAAGGGGAAAGGCGGGAACTACCAGGACTTGACTTGGAAAATGGAGTGGATGTTGGCGAGTTTGAGGGCGTGAGTGAAATAGGAGGAAATACTTGTGCCGTATATATCGAGATATGAGCGGCTGGGCTGAGTGATGTGTCATGTCTGTCCCATCCCATGGTACTTGTAATACCGGGCCGAACCCGCCCAACGTTATCACTGCACTTTGCGCAACCCACCCCACCACCCAATGCGGCTTAAAACCGATCGCCAAGAATAATCCCGCCCCACCATCCATCCGTCCACCGTACCTGTATCCTCCCGCCCACCACCAAAATTAAATAACGATATCACACGGCGAAAAGGGGGAGAGAGAAAACAAAAATACTATGCCACCCCAATCCCTCCACCACCACCGAACCCACAACCTCCTCCTGATCACCCGCCTCCTCTCACTGCGCGACGGTGTGTCCCCGTTCACACTGCTGCTGGACTCCCTCTCTCAATCGGCGCGACCGCTGCTGCGGGAATACATCGGGCGCCAGCAAAGCGGTACGCGGATAGTGTTTGTTTCCTTCGAAACGGTGGTGGCGCCGGAAGGCGTGAGCGTGTTTATTAAAGCCCGCGGGAAGGAATTGGTCAGTTTGCAACGGGAGATTTGGGGCGCTGTTGGCAGTGGCGGTGGCAGCGGCGGTACTCGTTCGTCTTCCGACCTGTGGGGACGGGACGAGGGCTAATTGGTGGGGTGATAGGAACGTTGTTGATATTGGATAGCTTAAATACCCTCTCGACCACGCATCCGCAGTCTCTCACGCTGTTCTTGTCTTCGCTTTTGACGCCTGGGATGGTGTTGGTTGGGGTTTACCACCTTGATCAACCCGTCCCTCTCTCCGCCTCGACTCAGATAGGTCCGCAGCCACTCACGCTGCTGAAATACCTCTCTACAACACTTCTAACCACCCACTCGCTCCCACACGTCCTCCTGCAGAAGCGACACAAGGACGTGTCCCTCCCGCCGCCAACGTGGGGACTCGACGAGGGCGTGGAAGGAGTTCTGGTCGGGCTGGGGTCGAACACAGAAATGGTTATTGAAATGGAGTACAGGAGGAAGTCTGGACGAGCTGTGGTGGAATGGTTTGTTATAGGAGGGGGGGAGGGAAAGGACGGGATTATCCTTTTGGAAGATCATCCGCTTTGGAGGGTTTCTGAGAAGGTTAGGAAGGGGGAGGCTGGAGAACAGGAGAACAATGGGATCGATGGGGTTACGTTTGAGCTGGGGATTACGGAGCGGCAGAGGAGGGTCCGTGAGGGGGTGCAATTGCCGTATATGGATGCCCAAAGGGAGGGTGGTAATGGTGGGGGTGGGGCTATATTGTTCACGCCGGAGAAGGAGGTGGATGATTTTGACGAGGAGGAAGATGAGATTTAAGGGTTTAATATGATGGGAGGGTTGGTTGGTTTGGGGTTTTGTGATATGGAAGGGGGGGGGGGGGGCATCTGACATCCCCCGCGTGCCGGTGTACATAATAAAAATAGGAAAGGGAAAACATAGAATACAGGTTTATTGAGTATCCATTGCGTCTCCTTCTTCACCTGAGTCCGGGTTTTCGGCTTCTCTCGCGCGCTTCGCGTCAAGAGCTTGCTTCCGCAGCATCTTGTAGACATCTCTCTTAAGGTTTATGGTCTTCGCCTTTAACGTGCCGACCGCGGAAAGGAATATCTCATCCGCGTCAAACTGTCCAGTTGACTCCACTGAGACTGTTCACCCGAGCCAATCCATTAGCGCCTATTTCCGCTCATGAAAGAGCTGCAGAACCTACAAATAAAATGATCCCTAACCCTCCCCAACTCCACTATCCCTTTAAATTCGTCGTGCCTCAATACCTCCCGAGAAACAGTGTCGTTCCTGACATTATCCACAACTGCCTCCTTCTCTCCGTCCTTCCTCTCCTGGATGGCAATCACACCTTTAGGAAAGCAAGCAGCAAACCTTTCCGCAGCCTTACCGCGAATCGGTTTCTTGATCTTGATATCCGGTAAAAGCCTGTAACTCGCAGTGGCCACAGGGGAGAATTTAGCATGGTCCTGGCCAATCCCCTTAACGCAATGCATTGTCAAATCGATCTCCTGCCCGGGTCGGAGCTTCGCAATGAGTATGTCGGGATTGGCAGCGCGGACTGGGTCGTCCGCGAAGGACTCGATCTGGCGGCCAGCGGGTTCGAAGAGTATGTCTGAGGCGTAGACATTGTGGTTTATGTAGAGTTTGTCAGGGTCAGTGTCCGTCTTTTTCGCATCGGGATTACGCTCGCAGGCCTTTTTGAGGTGCAGGACAACAGTGTCTTCGTCAGTTGGTTCGCGGGGATTGGAACCCTCGCCGCCTATAGTTCGCGTGTGGACATCAGTTACAATTAAATTCCGGAAGAAGACATTATGGGGAGGGGTGGCGGGGGAGGGCGGTTACGCAGGTACCAAGATAGCTTCTTAAGCGCATCTTTATCCCCACGCAGCGGGATGAGGCCTAATCTATGCGCTAGAACTTCATCCTGAATTATTGAAGTGTTGTTGCTGACGTAGACACTTTCAATCGCGAGTGTTGGCACCTCCGCGATCATGATCCTACGGAGGGTGTTTGCGATTGCGGCATCGGTGTGGATTAGATCGAATTGGGAGAGGAAGGGGGTGTTGCGGAAAAATTTAACCTTGAAGGTCTGCTTCCTGACGTCAGTGATGAGGAGGCAGGGGCGGGGGAGAGGGGGAGGAGGACTCTTCGGAAATGCTTGATGTTCCATGCGTGGTCTTCGCCGGGCCAGTGACCGGGAAAGTCGGTGGAGGAAACATTTGATACAGTTTCAGCTTTGACGCCGACGATCTGGGTGTCTGTTAGTTGGAGTCGAGCGGGGGTATTTCATTGTATGGGGGGGTACATTTCGGCGGTTCGTGGTGGCGGGCATTGGTTGGGGGTTGATCAAGTCAGTAGTTCAGCATAAGGTGGTGAGCGTATCGGTCTGAGTATGAAATGGGGTGAATGGGATGATGAGAGTCCCGTACTCGTAGAGCTGCAGGGATAAAAAATTGGAGAATCTTTTTTTGAGCCGCAGGAACTGGTGGAATGCTGGTCCATGACGCCAAGATGTGATGATAAGAGATAAGATGGGGGTCATAACTTAAATTTTCGAGTCACATTTTGTGATTGGGAGCAACGTTCGAGGAGGGTATAATTGATTTGTTTGATCTTTCGTAGTTATAATAAGAGGGAGTCGATGGACGCTCCACTATTATGTTTTCTGATCCCATTGCCCGAAAGTTTGTGTCCTGAGCTTCGGAGTTGAAAGAAGGTATTATAATGGGAATCAGATTGCGTGGGAAGTATTATTATGCTACATGCTCTCCTCCTCTCACAACCCTTTAGAAATAGTGCTTTAATGTTTCAAATGAGCTGTTATATAACACGCCTATACAGAGTGCTGTAGATTCCCTTCGGGAAAACGGCTCCCGCTTGGGAAAACATCGCACAGATAGATGATCTGCCCGATGTGATGCTCTCCCGCATCTCTCCACAACAACATCGCCCCGCCCCTCCGACCATTCTGCATTGCAGTACGAGTGAAACCAAGGCCGGTAGGGCATTAGTAAAGTTGGGGCAAATTGCACTCTTCCCAAGTTCGGCGTCGATCGTCCCAAAGGCGGGCTGACAAAGCGTCGACCTCAACACGGCTGAACGGGTCGCCAACCCTATCGTATCCTGCTTCTTTTTCCTTTTTGTCTTCCGCAAGAAGGCGCGACTGCGCGTACTGGGGTCACCCGGGGTTTAATGGTGTCTTGGGTTGAGGGTGGGAGAAAGAGGTTTTCTTGTTTCCGTTTTGTTTTGGTATTGTCGGCTGTCGGCGTGTACAGTACCATGGGCGTAAGCTGGAGGGTGAAATACTGTACGATATGTAGAGGGGAAGTGGAGGAGTGAGGGGTTGTGCCGAGGGTAGCCAGGTTCACGGGGTGTCACTTGTGAGTGAGAGCTCGGGATTATGAATGGGTTTTTGGGTGTTCTGGGGGGTGGAATGCTAGTAATTTATTGCTAGTTAAGGAGGCGCACTCTCCAGATCCCTCCATCTTCTTGACTGGATCTCTCGGGTGCAGCTGGGATGGATATATGGAATTAATTGGGTGCAGCACCCAATGGACTACCGGTATGCGTGTGATACTCGAGTAGAGGCCGTACACTTTCTGGTTTAGCAACACAAGTCACTGCTGGACTCGTGTAGTGACCCTGGCGGTAGCAGGGGATTCTTGGGTAAGTTCCTCCGCAACACTAGGATATTTTAGTATTTCTGTATTCATAGTCACGTTTTCCTTAACTGCACTTTATTATTTGCTTAGACCATAGCTCACTTTTCCCCTGGGCATGACCATTGGTAGTCCTTGGCTTCGGATTCTGCTTTGGGATACGCCCGATTAATAGTCAAGAATACAGGTACCCTTGGAGGCGAAACGAACCGCATCTGGGAAAGGTGGGTAATATCCCATGGTGCTGAGTTGGTACTATCAGTGCACACGACCATGGGCCACGAGAAATTCTACCCGTTCCCGTGATGGCCATCTTGATACTCGGACATATTCTGTAATATCATAATTATACCGAGTTTCGGCACTCCAGTACTGTGTCTTCCCATGTGAAAGCTGCTAGGATTTGGCGCTGGTGTCTCATTCGAAGGGTACAGTACGATAGTTTGTGCTCGGGTAGACTTTTTTTTTTTTTTTTTTGAAGTTTCAAAAGGTCAGAGGCGGCATTGGGGCTTCGCAAGGCTGCAGTTAGGGTACCAGACGGTAGTTGTCCTATATTTGTGCCGGACCTAGCCCGACGGGTAATAGCAATCTTTAGGTTACATACGGGTGTCGAGATCTTGACGGAGATGGCGTTGGATGGCCTTGCACAAGTCCTTTTGTGTGATGCCCTGGTATCGTACTTGCGGCTATCTCAGTGCTCAAGTATTGTTGTCTAACTTACTTGTTTATTGAGGGAAGTTGGGGGGTATTCTGTGTGGTATACCGGTAGGCGCTGTGGGGTCACTTGCTGTTGTCGTTGTCCGCAAAAGGCACATGCCATCTTGATCGAGTGGTTGGAATGGCAAGACCGGGTGACCTCATCCTATTATTGTCCTTCTGCCTTCGCCCTTGTGCAGTACCGATAGCGCTCTTCCATCTCACCTTTTCATCCCCCCCACCCCGTACCCCGCCATTGATCGATTGATTGGAGAAGGATGTGGGAGAATCCTTCTCCCGGTGATAAATTTGAGTGACAGTCTTCGGGTTTGGGCATTTATGGAGGATGGAAGGATGTGTTCGAATATGATTACCGGCTGTTGAATCATACAATTTGAATGCCCGCGTTAGCATAACTCCTCCCTTCGACCGCGATTATTGTAACAGGCCTTCTCCCCGACCAATACGGAGTCCGTTAACTTTATTACTCTACCCATCACCCACCTTCGATATTCCCAAGTCTCCACACTCTCGTTTCGCTTTCAAGCGCCCAGATCACCACTGTTTTCTTCCTCTGGTCCGACGTACAGAGACTGCAGCAAAATCAAGAGGGCCTGAACGGAAAAGGAAAAAAGGGGGAAAGGCGAAAAGTGGAAAAATAAGAAAGAAAGAAAGAAAAGGAACCCTAGGTCTCTAGCTACTCTCCCTGTCTACTTGGTCTTGTGGTTATAAGGTTAGCCCCATATCCCCTGGCGTTCCTCGTGTTTTTAAAAGTCCCGTCGAATCCCTTTCATTCTACTTGTGGTCCTTGTTTTTGTCCGTTTGGTCGCTCGGAATGGATTATCGTTTCACTGGAAATTCTGGGAGCTAACTGTTCGAAATGGCGCCTTCTAAGGTCACCACTCTAATCACTAAAGCTATCACTATGCCGAATTCCTTTAATGATTCGTTCGCTTCCGGCTCACTCCCGGGGTCTGGTGCGTCTTCAGTGAAGGAACCCACAGCAGGACACGTATCCGTTGGAGACGTGAGGCCGGGTACGACTTACGCATACCAGGACCAGCTGCAGAAGTTACCCATCCCGGACTTGGAGAAGACATGTCGGAACTATCTGGAAGCTGTTAGGCCACTGCAGACATATAGGGAGCATGCAGAGACAAAGGCTGCTGTGCGGGAGTTTTTGAAGACGGATGGCCCAGAGCTGCAGGAGAGGTTGAAGAATTATGCTAGTAGCAAGAGCAGTTACATTGAGCAGTTTTGTGAGTTTTATTGTGGAAGCAGACTTATCGTAGGATCGACCGGGTTCCTGCTAACATTTTTTTATTTTAGGGTACGATTCTTACCTTAACTACGATAACCGTAAGTTTTCTTTTGTGAGCAAGCGTAAAGAGAGCACTCAAGCTAAAATTACCATAGCTGTAGTTCTGAACTTGAATCCATTGTAAGCTACCTTCGCAAAATACCTCTGGTCAAATACTGAACGGATTCAGCTTTCTTTTGGAAGATGATCCTACGCCAGCGAGAAACAATCAAGTCACTAGGGCGGCATCTCTCGTCGTTTCCTCTCTGTCTTTCGTAAGGGCGCTGCGCAAGGAAGAGCTACCACCGGACGAATTTCGTGGGACCCCGCTGTGCATGGTAAGGCATCCGCATAGAAATTATCTGAGACAGGATTCTGGGATTTTCCCTTGTGAAATAATCACATGTGCTGAGAAATCACGTGACAGTACCAATACCCCCGAATTTTCAGCACAGCTCGAATTCCCACGGAAAATGGCTGTGTTATGCAGTCTGACCCGGACGCTCGTCACATTGTTGTTATGTGTCATTCGCAGTTTTACTGGTTTGATGTCTTGGATGATAACTCGGATATCATCATGGCCGAGAGGGATGTCGCACAGAACCTCCAGGCCATTGTTGATGATGCGGCAACCACACCGATTCAAGAGGCTGCCAAGTCCGCCGTTGGAGTACTTTCCACTGAGAATCGAAGAGTTTGGGCGAGTTTGAGAGAGGTTTTG
The DNA here is from genome assembly GCA_003313605.1 of Tuber umbilicatum. Classification (NCBI taxonomy): domain Eukaryota; kingdom Fungi; phylum Ascomycota; class Pezizomycetes; order Pezizales; family Tuberaceae; genus Tuber; species Tuber umbilicatum. Next base: position 35,888 of record QLOI01010068.1, read on the forward strand.
ACCAGAGGTGGAATGGAGAGCAATAATACCGAGTGCCTGAGGATCGTCGACACTGCCTTGTTTGTTCTTTGCCTTGATTCAACTTCCCCTAAGAGCGGTGCTGAATTGAGCATGAACATGCTTTGCGGGACCAACGTTGTCGAGAAGGGTGTGCAGATTGGTACATGTACCAACCGTTGGTATGACAAACTGCAAATCATTGTTTGCAAGAATGGATCAGCTGGAATCAATTTTGAGCACACGGGTGTCGACGGACACACTGTTCTGAGAATGGCGAGTGATGTCTATACCGATACAATTCTTCGGTTTGCCAGAACTATCAACGGTAATGCTCCTAGCTTATGGGCTTCCACCTCTCCTGACCCGAGCAAGCGTGATCCGGCTAGCTTCGGTGATGTTTGCACAACGCCTCACAGACTTGAGTGGACTATGGTTCCGGAGCTCTCGCTTGCTCTTCGTTTTGCGGAGACTAGGTTAGCCGACCTGATTCAGCAGAATGAGTTTGAAGTTTTGGAGTTCGAACATTACGGGAAAAATTTCATCACATCCATGGGCTTCTCTCCCGATGCATTTGTGCAAATGGCATTTCAGGCAGCGTACTATGGGCTTTACGGTAGGGTTGAGAGTACTTACGAGCCAGCTATGACAAAGATATACTTGCACGGTCGTACCGAGGCGATCAGAACTGTTTCAACGGAATCAGTCGATTTTGTGCGAAAGTTTTGCGAGAATGCACCGGCCGCTGAGAAGCTCGAAGCGCTTAAGAAGGCTTGCCGAAAGCATACGACGACCACGAAGGAGTGCGCGAAAGGATTGGGCCAGGACAGACATCTGTATGCGTTGTTCTGCGTCTGGCAGAGAGGCCTGGATGAGGAACCCCAGTATACTGATGGCTCCCTCAACGGTATGAGTAGCGACGGATACGGATCTTCACCGATCGACGGTAGTTATGAGCACAGTCCACCAAATCGAGGACACTCAAGGGGCTTCTCGGACACCAGCTCAATTTCTGGGTCCACTAGAGACCAGGGACAGAAGCCTCCACAGAATATCCCAAGCATCTTTTCGGATCCAGGATGGGATAAGATTAATAACACTATCCTAAGCACTAGTAACTGCGGTAATCCTAGCCTGAGATTGTTTGGGTTTGGGCCTACTAGTGGTGATGGCTTTGGTATCGGGTATATTATTAAAGGCGACAGCATCTCCATCTCTGTTAGCAGCAAACACCGACAAACAAAGCGGTTCGTAGATACCCTTCAAAGCTACCTTTTGGAAGTGCGACACATGCTTCGACAGACCCAGCGCCGCGCTGCTGCTTCTCCCGCCAGAACTCGGGCGAGAGAAAACGAAGAGCCAGCTGTTGATCTAACCCGCCCACCGTTGATGACTACGGGGACAAAGAACCGTTCAGGAAGGGCCGTTGAAACAACCAGGCAACCTGTCCGTGCTAGAGACGGTGACGAGAGTACCTCAACGACTAGTAGAGAGGAAAGCGATGGGGAGGGAGGAATGCTTGGCGGCTATGGGTACTTTGACTCTGGCAGTTTCAAGCACTTGCTCAATAACGAGGTCCATCGAAAGCCGGCAGAGAAGGCTGCATCAAGAAGGGTGGTTGGGCGAATGCTGAGGTTGGCGGAGTACTAGGGCTTGTCTCTTGGGCAGTCAGTTGGGGAGGAATGTATTCTATTGATTGCTGAATGACTGCTGGGTTTGTAATTTTCGGAGTAGGGGGTGGTGTGGGATTTTGTTTCATTGATGCGTTTTGTTTGCCTTGAGCGAATTTGTCCCCTCTCCTTTGGTCATTCGTTTTGTGTCAGCGCACTTATTAGAAATGAATGATACCGACTGTTTTGGTTTTGTTTTGGCCGTGCTAGTTTGGCATCGGCTGAAATACTAATGTGCGGAAAGCCTTTTAAACTATCTTTTGGTTACTGATACTTGGGCTTGCTGCGGTGTCGGTTGAAAGCCTTACGTTGGGCCATTGATATCAAATCTTTCTAGTGCTAAACCTTATTCAAGCCTACGCAGTATCACGTGGATATTGTGAGAAGGCTCTGCTGGACTGTTGCTATAGGTTCACTTTTGGTTTACTTTAGCCAGGTAATTTATAATTGTTGTATATATTTGTTTTGTATGATAATATTATGATATATTGATAATTATGATAGGTTGCTGGATCCGGTCATAACCTATCAATCGGCACCCTGTGCTAGGGAACTCACGATCAATGGACAACCAAACCCTCATACACAACACACATTCCCCGGCCAAAAAGGGAGAACAACGAGGTTCTAAAAAAAGCATACCCTTAACTGGAGTTTACACGATTGCTCACGATTTGCTGCCCTCAAACCTGGCTTAATTGGGATAGTCTTCTTCTTTCTCTTATTTATTGCTTCTTCCCTTCTTCCCTTCCTTCTTCCCTCCTCTACGGCCACGGCTACCACATACTCTCTCCGCCCTCAGCAGCACAACGCACTTTCTTCGATTAACACAACGAAGTTCCAGTTTCACTCACAAAAATTTGCTTCACACGCGAAAAAATGCCTTGTCATGGTAAGAACACTTGTCCTTGCTGCGACTGCGACGGCTCGCTTGACGATGTCTCAGTCGTCATCCGAGCCCCCACTAATACTCCGACTGAGAACGGTGATTTGGTCAATGTTACCTCTAATGGTGCTACCTGTGAGGACAACCTAGTTGAAGTTCCTCTTACGCATCGTATTGTTGTTGGCCGTGACCGCTCCGACTCTATCACCGAGCCAAAACTTGGAACAGGTCAGGAATTAGCTTTGCTTCCTAAGATTATCCGCAGCTTTTCTCTTGTTGGCAAAGTTTGTGTTGTTACTGGGTAAGCATACAGTGTCTCTGCCGGTTTATCTATCAATCCGTCTATATATCCGTCCATCCGTATATCTCATCCGTTAATTCGGGACTAAAAACTAATAATGATCCGTTAGTGGAGCTCGCGGACTGGGTTACAATATGACTGAGGGTTTCCTTCAGGCTGGCGCTCAAGGCGCCGCGATTCTAGATATCCTTGAAGACGAGGGAATAGTCGCTGCGGAGACCCTAAGCAAGCGTTACAATACAAAGGTGTTGTTTTACAAAGTGGATATTACGAAGGATGAGTCTGTCGAGAACGTGTTTGGCCAGATCTGTAAGGACTTTGGCGGTATTGATGTGTTGCTCTGTTCGGCTGGAATCGCGGAGTAAGTATCATTTCTACCTTTTTTACTTGTCTCCCATAAGGATTTATTGATAGTGGTTGTAATGCGTGTTCGGTAGTTCTAACATTCCGGCCGAGACTTACTCCATGGCACGTTTCCGCCGCCTCATGGACATCAATGTCAACGGTCTTATGAAATGCTCTCAGGAGGCGGGAAAACAGATGATGAAGCAGCGCACCGGAGGTTCTATTGTATTGATAGCCTCCATGTCCTCACACATCGTAAATTATCCCCAGGAACAGTGTTGTTATAATGCTTCCAAGGCCGCTGTAAGGCATCTCGGTGCCTCCCTCGCTCTCGAGTGGTCCAAGTATGGCATTCGAGTTAGTGAGTATCTTCCTATCTAGTGAAATTACGCTCGCCATTACCTAAAAACTGACCGACAAACCAAAACTACCCAGATTCGATTTCTCCAGGGTACATGGATACTGAACTCAATCGCGCCCCTGCCCTCGAGGCGCAAAAAGCGATCTGGTGCGATCGTACTCCCATGAAGCGCCTTGGCCATGAGGATGAACTTAACAGCCTTGCATTGTTCCTCGCCTCTCCCGCAAGCTCCTTCATGACTGGAGCCGATGTCATCATCGATGTGAGTTACAAATTTACATTCGCACGCTCTAATAGGATGGCTTCTAACAAATGCAATACAATGCAGGGGGGGTATTGTCTCCCTTAAGCATCTCGCCGATCCATCGCTCGCCGTTTCTTTTCTCTCTTATTTGTCTTCTGTTTTTTTTAGTTTTCTTCCAATATTACCGCTGTCCCTCAGTTTCTTAGGTTTCGAATGTGGGGAACCTGGCTGGGACATGCAGATAGGAGGAATCGCGATAGTTGGTGAAAGAGAGATAAATCGCGAGGTTTGGAATCCATTTGGGGAGATAAATAAAAACAATGTCCGCGTTATTTTTTCACCCACTCCTTTGCTTCTTGCGGTGTACAGTAGTGCCTTGGTGAAGTGAAGTGGAAACATTATGGTTTGTACAGTCATTATGAATCGCTCCATAGGCTAACAATGAAGATTGTTGGGAAATGCCCGCACTGTGTCGCAGCATGTGCGTCAGTAGAAGGAGGCGCAAGCCTTGAAAAACCTTCTTCTGTATTTCTTTCCTTCCTTGCCTGCCCTCTCCTAGTCACGACCTTTCTTCCTCTTATTTCCTTCATTTCAAGCCATGAAGTCTTTACACAAAATCATTATCTCTACCACTTAATACTCCTTCCGCACATTCACCTGTGCCGTTCCACTCCACTGCGTAAAACCTTCATTACTGATCATTACCTCCGCATCCAACAAAAGTTCATACAATGTGTTTTCCTCTGAGGTGTGGTGGATCCCCCTTGTGAATTCCACTGCTAAGCAAGTAGCACTTGCGGGAAACGGAATTGGTACTAACTTTTCGCGGAGTTGATGAAGTAAACCATTGTAACTCTTCAGGTATTATGGATTTCTGTGTACCTATTCCTTCTACCGATAGAGACGATATGGGCAGCTGTAAGAAATTTTTTGACGGTCCAGGTTGAACTCTGTGTCAGTGGTGTGTCCGCTGTGTTCCCCGGATTTCCTGAGGGCATCATTCAGAGCAACTTGTTCTTGCGCAGTCGGCAAATTAAACAGCTGTTTCGAACAGCGTTTGAGCGGGATTCCTATCCTATCCGCTTATTGACTTTCCGCTCTACCGCCGGCTGTGGAAGCGATATTTTACTTCGCATCATGAATAATATCGTTTTGTCCTCAAAGCGAGCGCATTACTAGTTCGGGGTCAAAGGAGGGGAAGGAGGATACGAGTGTTGTTCCACGGAATTTTTTCTGGACTTCCGTTTACGAGTACAGTACTGTGTATGCGGCCGTAGAACGGTGCTGGAGTGCTCGAATAATACGTGGTGGGGTAGGCTAGCGGCAATGCATGTTTCTCCGCATTTTCGTGCGCAGTGGATGCGGGTAATTGGAGCAGGGCTTCATGGGAGGTGAAGGGGTGTGATATCATCACATTTTTGAAATGCGGATGGCGAACTAGGTTGCTTTCGCTGGCGCTGCTGATTTTCAGAGTGGATTCTGAGCTTGGATCCGCTCGAAGTATGATTATCTGTGTGAAAAGTACAAGTACCGTAATTGGTCTAATGTCTGAATGGGGTAATATCGTGGTTGCGGATTGTTGGCTAAGCCTAGTTCGGACTATTTAATAATGAGTGAAAGCGGTAAGGTGAGAATTTCTGTTTTGGTTTCTGGTGCTCCATATCGGGTTCAGTTGCTCGTATAGTACTAAAGGGAGTATATTTTCAAGAGGTAAAGTGTTAAAACCTTCTCGGAATGTTTCGTTTATCGCCTTATAAACCATCATGCGTGAACTCTGTCCTGAGCCAATTACCAGCTTGAGCCCCGAGTTACCCCACCTCTACCACTGGCACCCTGCTAGAACATCACCTCAACCGACATGTTCACGGATACAAGCCTATCTGAATTCCCTCCACCCCACTCAAAACTCATGCGCTGCAGTGCCCAAGTGCCAGTGGAGCCTTCATACGTGTACTGTACAGCACTGTACTCGAGCACTGTACATTACACCTAAAAATCACTGGTAACCTTGTGCCTACCGCTAGCTCACACTAATCGTATTCCGTAATTACACCACCTCGTACGGGTATTGGTAGACCCGCCCAGCTGGTTTTTTTACCGCAGCCTTATCATGACCCTCCCCTTCAATATATGCCCATGTTTCCTACACACCCACAAAAATGCGTATCTCGACCAAGTCCTCCCGGGAAACACCCACAATTATTGTCTGTGATTCTTCCCTTCTTGCATTCCTATCCCGAAGAGGTCGATAGCACCTTACCGACACCATGAACGGCGTACGAAGCAGAGCCGCCGACAGAGAATCCAGAACCGCGACTGACAATGACACACACCTCCAATGGCTTATCGCGGAGCGGTTCCAAATGGTAAAGACCGGATTTGTGGGAAAGAACGTCGAGGTTTTAGCAATGTGGAGTGGGTCAAGTAGGTCACCTTCTGCCTCCTTCTCCGCTCTCTCGACTGACAACCGCCTAGTGGCCGAAGCCTTTGGCAGGTCAAACCAGCCCCGCCGAAAAGTGATAGACGCCTGCTTCCGTCCGTTGGGCGTCACCTTACCGACCCTGGTTGTAATGTCCGGCTGGTCCGATAGGGGCGAGGACATGTTCAAGGATATGCGCGACTACATGAAGCGAGGAAATGGTACTGTCAGGACAGTGATTATACTCAAGTGGCATATTGAGGGTGCGTCGGCCGTGGTGAGTTGTCAGTTGAAGGTTTACGAGTATACGAGGAATCGGCCGGATGGGAAAAAGTTTGTCAAGACGCAGGATGAGGTGTGATTTCTCGTCTTTCCGCATTTCAGTCTTATAGCTGTTGGAAACTGACTATGGGGGAGGGGCACATATAGGAGATTCTCCCAGGGGTTTCCTGCACGGGTGGTATCAAGATAAGATTAGGAGATATATGTTCTACGAAGCTACCTCCTGGAGAAGATGCGAAAAAGGAGTATTCCATGTCGCTTCCAAGGTTACGGAATATAGCGCTGGGATTCATTCGTGAGGATAAGTTTCGGCCGGATGGAAGCGACGATCTGGGGGGCGAAGACTCGGACGAAGTAGAATCAGATGAAGAGGAAGAGGATGAAAAAGGAGGAGAAGGAGAAGGGATGGTACCAAATAATAGCCTGGTGCTTCGAGCTGGCGGTAGCTACTCTGGCAATAACTTGGACATTCACGGCAACTACAGCGGGAACAGTGGGAGTAATAACACCTTCGAGAGTAATAATATCAACGGGGACAACAACGTCAACGGGAGCCTCTACCGTGGGAGAAACTTGTCGGTTGTTGTATGGCTTTCCGCTTCTCCACACCCCCTCCGTACCCGGGGATAGATGGCTGACCGACTATAATTCACAATGGTAGCATCTCAACATACCAGAAGACTTCCTCACCCATTCCCTAAGATTTACAGCGAAGAAGAAGCTAGGAGCATTCTTCAAGTCACCGGGGCGCTTCTTGAAGAAGCTCGCCCAACGAGGCGCCGAAACCGGAAAACAGGTCTGCGACGACATGCAGGTGTCTTATGAATACATCCCTGATTTGATCAATGTTGCGCTCTACGACACTGTTATTCTATGCGGTACACTCCCTCTCCTCATCCCTGCCGAAACTATAGTCGCTAACGATTGGAATAGATGATTCGGGCTCTATGAAGAAAGACGGTCGCTACGACCTGATGCGCAAAACTGTCTTGCAGGTTTCAGACGTGTGCACCGCCTTCCGGGACGAGGGTATCTCTATCAAGTTCCTGAATTTCAAGGGGGACAAAGACTATAACGGCATCCATGACAAGGAGACACTGAACCAGGTCGTCAGCTCCGTCATTCCTAAGGGTGGGACAAGACTGGGAACTGTACTCAGGGATAAGATTGTAGGGCCATTAATCATCCAGAAGGCGAAGGAAAAGCTGTTGGATAGGCCTGTACTTGTCACAATCATCACTGATGGCCAGGTTTGTTCTCTGCTATTGCCCACTTTACGGGAGGGGTAGTAGTTGATAATATGTGGGGAATAGCCAGCAGGCGAAGACCGAGGTGAACTAAAACGGACCATACTCAATTGCAAAAGGGAACTCGCCGAGTTGGGGGGGCCAGATAATGAGCTATATGGGGGGTCAGGTCTGTTTTTCTCGCAAGCACCCAACCTGCAACCTCAGGCCGACTGATGCATTTTATTTTCTACAGCGGTGGTCTTCCAAATAAGCCTGGTAGGAAACAGTGACGCTGCGATAAGCTACGTTAAAGAACTGGAAGAAGACCCGGAGATCAGGGAATTGGTTTATTGTACACGGGGTATAGTATTCACTCTTTGAGTGCCAACTCACTTTGGTCTCTAACAACGCGATTGATTTGCAGAACGGCTCGACGTCATCAAGGGCGAGATGAGTGACCCCCAGTATACCGGTTGGGTGAGTGATTTTCGATGATCTCCTGCCTTTTCCATTTTCCTTTATTCTCTCGGGACGTGTTGCTGACGAAGGGTATAGTTGATTCAACTGCTGGCGGCGGGGATAGAACACTAGTATTTAGTGAAAGTAGTAGTCTAGGGTTGTTCTCTTAGTCTGGTGTTGGTATATAGAGCTTTGGGTCGATCAGGTTTTGTTCAGTCTTGGGTACTTGGCAAATTTTATGATAATAATATCATTATGTTTTCAGACGGAAAAAGGTTGTGTGAAGCTCGAGATTGTGCCTTCACTGGAGTGGAGCATAGCGAAGTACTGTACTATGCAAGCTACTAGCGTGGTAGGATGACACAAGAACTCAACGCTACCCAAGTAAGAAAATACCAACTGCTGTCTAACTCATTCCTAACATACGACAATATTGTGCCTCATCTCTACTTGGCCGGATTTACACACCAACTCGAGCATCGAGCCCATCAGCGTTTAACTCGGGAAGCAATACATCACCTAAATACTCGAGTATCGTATCGCACAAGTGAATTGTTCTCTAAGGCCGTGCATATCATGATGCTAGCACTGTAACAAAAATATCATACCCTGGAATTCGCCAGTTCCTCAAATAACGTGCTAAATACATCATAGAAAGGAGTAGTGCATATGTTGCGCACCGAAAGCAGAGGAGAAGAAAAAAGAAAAACTCCGGGAAAAATAAAACGGAAGGAAGGCGAAGAAAAAAAAAAAAA
>QLOI01010068.1:44852-107481 GCA_003313605.1 Tuber umbilicatum
AAAAAAAAAAAAAAAGTCCCAGGATAAAGAGGAAGAACTTCGCAACTGACGACCGGAAGAAGGAACCTTCTTAGACGGCTGAGTGAAAACATGGAAGATAGATTACCACCCGCAATAATCTCTACTCCCCCGATACGATTCCCGTCTCCCACCATAAAATGACTCCCTCCTCCCACCTATAGGCACCTGCCTCCCGTAAACAGACTCTCGCCTACTGTACGCAGACTCCCTCCTGCCACTGCTAAAAGACTGACCTCGGCCAACATACGAACTGCGTCTTTCGGAAAATGTTTCGGATCCCGTACTTCTCCTCCTCTCATGTTTCAGAATCTCCTGGCCGTACTCCTTCAGATGCATGGATACCTCCCAGAAGCCAATCGCTTCATCTTCAGTATCATTAGGATGCGAGCACCATTGGTTGTGCCCGAAATGCTCGTGAGACATGCGCCGCGTGCTCCATCTTCCCGACTGGAGTTCTGGAGATGTGGGAGAACGTGGATTGCGGTGGACGAACGGTGACCTCATGAATGACGCGCGGTGGGCATATCTCTGGTCTGAATTCCATGTCTTCAACTTAGCTTGCAGCTCCATTTCGGCGGAATGGTAAAAGTCTGAGAACAGCGCTCTCCCGGGCGCTACGAGAATGTCGCGTCCGTCGACGATTTGGTAAATAGCTGGGAAGGTGCATAGAACTGGGCGGGTGATATTCTCCACCTGCGGCCCGGACAACCCTCTTACTCGGGAGTCCTCGGGGTCCATTTTGAAGTTTGCCGTTCCGTTTTCAACGTCAACCTCCGGGATTGTCTGAGCCTTGGACTTGAATGTGGGTTCCCAAGCATCTTGAGCTGACTGTACGAGTTCCCCAAGAGATTCTGCAAGTGTAGCTGCTGATGAGGCAGATATGGCTCCTATGCTGATAAGGATTTCATTGACTGTCTTCTGTCGCATCTTTGCGGCTGCCGTCTCGTATTGCGGCAAGGACTCTAGAGCTTCAACAGTTAGGACTTGCCAAAGTGCTTGCTTCAATGGATCCAATTTCAACAATTCTCCCGCTATGGCTTCCATATTGAAACAGAAGCTAGGAACAACGGCGGTGAAGATGCTATTGACAAGATGGCGGCAGATTATATGCTGGACGGCTGCAATGCGTAGTCTTTTCCCAAGCGAAGATGTGCAAAGAAACTCCGGTGGGAATGGCGATTTATCGAGGGAGGCAGAAGACTCAAACTGTAAACGTTTAGTAAGTTCTACTTGTTGGGGTCCGAGGTAACTCACCACCCTTAAACTCATAGGAAGCTGGCTGAAATGCTCTGTAGCAAACCTCTTGATAAGACCTTCGAGCTGTGAGAACCGTTCTGGACTGGGGCGTAACGTATTGCTGTTAGCACAAAGAATATCGCAACTTCCAAAAAGGCGGTAATACCTTATGAGACCCGGCTCATCAATGAAACTATGAGCAAATTCCTCCCGCTCTTCCTGTATCACACTCTGGTATCTGCTGCTCTGCATCCCTCGCACGGAAGTTCTAGGTGGGCTATGGGGTGGAGCAAGCCTACCGCTCACTGCATGAGTTTTCCCAGTGAGACTCCCACCATGTATAAATCTTGTACTCCCGAATGCATTAGGGTTCGGACTCTCGGCTGTGGTGAGGGTGGGGCTAAGTCTTCTTGTAGTATTTGACGTATGAGCGTAGGAGGCTGGCACCGATGGGCATGGTGATTCTGCTCCAACACGAGGGGTATGGCTAAGCATAGGAGATCCAGTGATACGTTCGCCAAGTGGCCCAATAGCCGGAGTTGGAGCTTCTTTTCGCACCAAACCAGGCGCAGAGAAGGGTATTCTCTGGGCGTCGGTCCCTATTTGGTAAGACGGTTCGTTAGTATGTGATTGGTAACTGAGGAAAGGGTTGTAGCAGGCGCTAACTCACATGGGAAGAAATTTGTGAGAGATGGAGACCTTATAGGGGATGGCGGTATGGCTCGATTGGCCATCCCAGTTTTGGGGCGGGAAGCTACCAAAGATTCCCTATCTTCGGTTTCGTCGGATGCCCGCCTGCAAGAACTGGCCGCCGCGATTTGGACCACCTCACCACTAATATCCGTAAATGAGGGTTCTTCATAGTGCTCAGATGTAGGGCTGGTTCTGGTTAGCGGATTTGCTTCTGCCTTAGTAACCCTTCCGTCTGATTCTGAATGTTTGCTAGTGTGAACCTCAGTAGACATTAATGGGTACACATTATCCCCAAGCTGAACGCCGATGCCAAGAGGATTTTCTCTAGCGGTGGTGGGTGATAGGAATAGCTGGTCTTTTGAGTAGTTAGCATTCGCACTCTCCGCGGTTTCTAGTTAATAATACGGGTGCGCCTTACCTGGTGAGCTTCCCGCAAGACTACCCAAACTCTCTGATCTCTCCTTCTTTTCCCTATTGACTATATCATGCCGGGAAAGTTTTCTCTCATTCGGACTTCTAGGCCGCCGAGAGCTGGGTGATTTGATTACACGGGCCGGCTCCTGTGGGGTGAGGACAGTATCTACGACTTCTGTATTACTGGCCTGTGGGGGTGTTGTGGGGGGCGTTGGAGGTGCTAACTTTCCCCAAAGCGACGAGACATAGGATAACGCCGTGAACAACTTACTATTGGGCTGAATATCAACCTATCAAGGTCAGCATTCTATTGTCATCTGATCGAGTATTAAGAGTGAACGATTTACCTCTGATTGCATGTTACCCTGCTCTTCAAGGGGTTTCGGATTTCCGGCCAGTGGATACTCGTCAGATTTCTGTCCCAAAAGACCCGGCGCCGTGAGCTGCCTACATGTTGGGCACTCGGGCGCGTGTCGGCCAAAGTGTGGAGTTAGCGGGAAGGCTGTAAAAAATCCTGCGGATTCTAACTCCATCTTCTGTGATTCTGTTTCGTCAACCTCTTGAGTGCCTTTTTGCGAATCCACATCTGATTCCGCAGCTTCCACATGCGACTGGGGGTGAGTGCCTTCTTGACTGCACGCGATCCCGCTCTGGTCAAAGTCTTCACCTATTTTGATAGTAGTTGACTGGCAAGGGGTGGTGATTTTAGGGCTCTTGAGAGGGCTCATCTGGTGGCTATGGGGCGTGCCCGGTGGTTCTGGTAACGTGATTCCATCTTCACTACCCGTAACTCTGGGATCTTCGATGGAATCAGGATTGATCTCGGGGGCATTGGGACGCGTATCGAAAAATTCCCCGAAATCCTCCTTCCTAGGAGACATGGTAATACCAAGAGCGGAAGAGGACCGAGGGGCGCTTTCTTCAAGTCCTTCTGTAGGAATAGGTATTCTAGCACTATCGCTGGAAGAAATGCTTCTATCATTACTGCATGTAGGTCCTAAAGGATCGGACAAGAGGATGCCCCCTGTTTGGAGCTCGGCCTCTGGGAGATTCTCAACTTCTGGGTCCTTGGTTTCTTTCCTTAGTTGTGCGCCAGGAGCTTCGAATTCCTTCTCAGTCTGCAAGAATACGCTCTCGGCCACCTCTGGATCTGCAACTCTGGGATCCCAGACGCCCGCCGGGACGGAACCACCTTGTAGCGCAGCATCTTGAGAGCTCGCAGAACTTGGGGGCGGTTTCGGTGATATGATATCTCCTAGCAAAGAGACACCACCACTAATGGCATCACCCGTGGTTCTATCGACTAGGGCTGACGGTTCATCCTGAGTATTCTCAACGACCGGGGCAATCAAATCTGGTGAGGGGGCTGTTGTGGGGATTATTTTTCCGAGGGGGTCGGGCCTCGCCTGAACGGTATCCGTTTCATCAATAATTTTAGCAGAATCGGCGACCTGGGCAACCTTCAGGACCTCCGATGGTTGCGGCGAGTTCAGTACTAAACACGCCTCTTGGGAAGGGTTGGAACCGGCCTCCGGATCCCTAGCCTCAACAGTATCCCCAGAATTTCCAAGGGGCTCGGGTTCCCCTATATCCATCGACTGAGCTCGGGGCGGACTCACCCCCTCCGGAAGTTCAGGGCCAATAGTAGGACCGCTTTGGGGAGGTTTAGGACCGGACTCCGGACCCCTAGCCTCAACAGTACCCCCATCATTTCCAAGAGCCCCAAGTTCCCCTACACCCGCCGACTGAACCTGGGGTGGATTCACCCCCTCCTGAAGTTCAGGGTTAATAGTAGGATTGTTTTCGGAAGGTTTAGAACCAGTCTCCGGATCCCTAGCCTCAACGGTATCTTCAGAATTTCCAAGGGCTTCGGGTTCCCCTATATCCGTCAACCGGACCGGGGGCGGACTCACCCCCTCAGGAGGTTCAAGGTCACTATTAGGATAGCTTTGGGGAGGTTTAGAACCGGCCTCCCGATCCATAGCCTCAACGGTATCCTCAGCCTTTCCAAGAGCCCTGGGTTCCCCTATATCCGCTGACTGGGCTTGTGGTGGGCTCACCATCTCCCGATGCTCAGGGTCAATAATAGGATTACTTTCAGAAGGTTTGGAACCGGCCTCCGGATTCCTATCCTCAACGGTATCCTCAGTATTTCTAAGGGCCTCAGGTTCCCTTATATCCGCTGGCTGGGCCTGGGGTGGATTCATCCCCTCCGAAGGCTCAGGGTTAATATCAGGATTGCTGATGGAATCCAACTCAATACCACCAGACTCATCGGCGGCCTCCAGGGCACCCGAGTTTGTTGGCTCAATTGGGAGTGGCCTTTCGTCTAGCAGAGATTCAGAACCGAGCTTCAGGCTATTTACCTGATCGCCGTCCTGGTCGGGTTCAATACAAGTAGTAGCCTCTAAAAGATCTGACTCCCGTGAGGAGTGGGGGGGCGATTCCAAGGAACCGATATCCTTCTCGGGGGGCTCAGAATAGCTCTTAGGGCTACCGATAGGATCAGCATCGCCAGCGGCATCCTCATCTCTCAAAGCTTCCAGGGTACCCATCCCTAATGGGCTAGCCTCCCTGCGGAGTTCCGAACCAATCTTAGGATTAATGATGAGATTGGTTTCCCCCAAAGTATCGACATCCTTATCAACCTTCGCATCCGAGGTGTCTGAAACATCTGAGGTGTATGAGATATCCGATGCATCTGAGCCCTGTGAGGAGTTAAGTGGTGGACTCAGTTTCTCTAAGGTTCTGGGGGTGGAATCGAAATTGGGGGCGGAATCGTCTTCCCCAGTAGCTCCAGTATCTTCAGGAACCTTATGGAAGTGCGAATCCTCCAATGGCATTGGCAGCGCGCTCGCTCGCCCTAGGGATTTAGAATCTGTATCATCCCCGTTTCCTTCATTCCATAGATTAGGACTATCGACGGGACTGGCGTGAGTGGGCTCGGGGTCGTGGGGAGGAGGTTCAGTCTTTCCAGGAGAATCTGCGATGCTCTCAGATCCCCTTTCATATGGAATATCCTTTGTTCGATCCGGTTCCTGAGGTGTGTTTTCAGAAATTATCTCGATATTTGGCTCATCGGGCGAGGTAGCACAAACGCCAAGCGCGGGTTGTTCCAGAACACGTGCCCCGCTGGGCGAAGAATTGCTCTCTAGATTTTCGGAGCCCTCTGCCTGAGGAATCGGAGTAGAGGAATTAGGGTCTCCCGAGTCGTCCAGTCCCAGATCGATTTTTATAACACCTTCCACCTCTGCTGGTGTCACACTAGTGCCACCCGGTGAGCAAGTCTTGCTCTCACTAGATCCGAGCTCATCAACGCCGCATATAGGCGAGGCACCATCCTTCTGCTGGGTTTCTGGGGGAATCCCGGTAGTCGTGTTGCTCGGAGATGTCAGAGGAGCATCCAGATGCTCTCTACCGAGTGGATCACCCCCGTCGTTTTTTGGGTTGTCAATGCCGAGGGCCGGTGCCGGTAAACTTGGTGGTGCTGGAAGTTTTCGCGGCTCGCTTGGCTCCGTCGGGCCCGTTCCAGTGATAATAGGATCTAGGCCGCTGTTGTCAACAGCTAGCGTATTGGGAGCAAGTTCTGGACCCGAGATCTCCTGCCCAAAGTCTTCCGTGCCGACCACTGCGGGAGGTATCTGGTGTTGCAGCCGGTTTCCCCGACCGGGCAGCTGCGATGGGGGGGGGAGCCGAGATAGTTCCCGGAGGATCGAATTTTCGGCCCCCGCCGATGCTACTTCTGCAGCGTTTCGATCGGATGCCCTCGTCCTCGGTCCATAACCGTCCTCCTCGATCACTTTCTTAGCAATTGCGCGTAACCTGCCCAGCGAGAAAATATAACTGGAGTTGGGATCGGTGTCCGGGAATTTCTTCCCGAAGATTTCGCTAAAAAGCACGGTGACTATCTGCAACTCGTCTGCATCCTCATTTTCTGGGAGCACAGTCTTATTTTCCCAATTAGCAAAGCTCTAGTGCTAATAAGTATACAGGCCATTAAAAAAACTCTACCGACCTCTTTCTGTGAAAGGCGCTCTTTCCTAGTAGATTTATCCCAGTCATAAACCTCCAAATCACACCCAATCTCGTGCTCAGGTGTCTTCGACCACCTCAGCAAGAAGACCTTTCTAACACCACCATTCCCCGACCTTATCCAGAGTCGAGTATCTGAAAGCATTTTCCCATAGGCCTCTTCCCAACCGGAGACAATAGCTAGCGACGGGAGAGGGCTCCCCAGTGGCCTGAGACAGATATCTAGCTCATCCCGTGGAATTGGGCCATTTCTTATTGCTTCGGATACTGTTCAATAATTCTCCGTTAGTTATAGAGGTTCGAGAGAATGGCTGTTGAAGATATCGATAGGAGCGATCTTGACAAGGGTTACCTTTACCGACCCAAAACACAAGATGCCGGTTCTGTTTCTTAGTTAAAAACCCCAATCGTATCATATTGAATTTCTCTTCGAGCAACCACTGATAGTGACAGTTGCTATGGGTCCGTGCTAATTTTTGCTCTATGGGTTTTCGGGAGGCTTGTTCATCCTGCATATTAACTATAAGTAGGGCTGCCGAGATTGTGTTTTGTGTTTTGTGTTTGTTGGATAACTGGGAAGAGGCAGGGAGCCGGGAGTTTCTGAAGAACCTGCAATACGGGGGATGATTCGCTTTTAAGAGTAACGACTAGTCTACGTTTGGTAGAGCTTGGATGCTCTGGTGGGAGGAGACGTTCTCACCTTTACAAACTCCAACTGACAAGCCTTGGGGGGGGGGGGGAACCACTGCGCACGCTGCCTCACAATTGGAGGCTCCCCTCACCCCGCCCGCATCTCCAAATTACTATGAAAATTCACACAAGACCATCACCTCATAGGGCAGAAATTGCCGATCACCCCACCTGATACACGTATCTTCGAGACCACTGAGAAGCTGCGATTCAATCTCTTCGACAGGTTATCAGCCGTCATTTTTGTGGTCTATAATGCTTCTCTCCGTTTCGCGTCTCTCGATATTATCTATCCTCTCGCATGGCCTGTAGTGGGATGCTTGTCCTTCGATGTCAAGTACGGTACGTGGCAAAGACCTACGGATAGTATTAGAGAGTGAGAATCTGTGACAACTCCGTGCTACATTGATGACCCCACTACCTCGCGGAGATGACTTCATTAGAGAACTCCATTAGAGAATATAGCTTACCGGTGCTCACACATCCCCGTGGCCCTTCGTACATAATACATGCATTCCGTGCGCGAAGTACGAGTACAGATGACTCTTTGCCCACGGTTAACCGCAAGCACGTAGAAACACCACCCTCTAGTACTGGAGTACTTAGCGCTGGCCTCAAATTCGAGGGTCATTGAGATAGCCGCGATAACGGGTGACGTAACTACGTGAGGAACTGAGCTTCTCAGGAACACGACCATTGATGTTCTGGCTGAGTTGCAGCAATACCGGTAGCATCTACACCGAGTCTCAAGAGGTGCGTGCCGTATTGATGCACACTGACAGTAACACGACGTCAGCCAGTGGACAAAACCCACTATTATGCCCGATCACGCTCTGTGCGGATCTTCCAATGAGCTCCGGTGCATTGCATCCTTCGCCACGACTGGCGGCCCAGTCCGCAGGAGGTGATGATAACCAGGGCGAGGTTGAGGTGGTTGCTGTCTGCAGATTGATTGCTCCCCCAACTCTGTTCTCAGAAGAAGAAAAAAACTTTTCAACTTCTTGGCATAATCCGAGACCACAATATGAGAACACATCCGTTTCAGGGATCTAGGCAGTAATTGAGTTTTTTTTTTTTGGGTGGCTAGTGTTCTCCGATCTATCATACCTAATGCGACGAAGTGACAGTTGGGAGCAAAAAGTGCAGGACCTCACCTAAAGTGTTGGACCGGGAAGCGAATCAGACGAGGAAGTGAATCAGCTACATAAGAGCGCCAAAAAAAATTGAAACCCGAAAATCCCAATTAAAGCCAACGCTGGGAAAATAAAATACAAGGGTGTAGGTGGTATTCCGAGTAGCATATTATGTTAGATTCGCCCTTTTTTGAGCCGAATTCAGAAGTTTGGTTCTGTCGAAATTTCTGAAGTGAGGATTTGAATAAAATTCACATACAAAGTGATTCACTTTCCCGTCTGGTCCGCTTCCCGGTCCAATACGTTAACAGAGGCATTACAGCAATGAGTCTTCAGGTTAAGCCTTGGCGATGTTGGCAGATATTTATATTATCACATGCCAGTATCGCTTTAATTTGATATGATACCGAAACCATTTACCCATACCCTCACTAAAAATCTGTAGGCCAATAAGTTGAGATATCAAGGGAAATCATGACCTCAAAATGGTTGGATTGGCTCACAATGAATGGAAAGGGCCTTTTCCAGGAATTTGCGAACGCCGTGTGCCGTTGCATAGGCCGATATAACTGGCTTACCCCCCCCATTGAATAAAGACCGGATGAACTTCTCGTGCTCGAGTATAGTATGGTGCGCTGTCCTGTCCCCAGTTTATCCCGAAACAAAGTTCCCCGATGACCTCCCCTCCTTACGTATCAGTTTCATCGATTTTGCCTATGAATTGGGGAGAAAATCTGATTACTTTTCCTTCTTCTCCGGATGATGAGCATCTTAAACTCAACAAGTTCAATTGTGTTCTTTGTCGGTATCCGCATGCCCGAAAGTCTATCCTCTCGAGGGATTGTGAGGGTTCAACCAATGTTTTTCGAAATCCCGATACCGACTCTGGTTCGTGAATTCGACCCGCAAGCGGAAGCGACGAAAGTGACTCGTCATTGTCGTCAACGAGTGATTCTATGTGATATTAGCTGAAAAGGTGGCTCCCGTGCAAAGTTTCTACACGCGATTGAAACACAATTCCCGGGGCTAACCTATCACAAAACCCTAAATCCACCCACAGCAGCGTACACGTGACTGAAAATATATAACTTTCCCTTAGATATTTTTTGGTCGACTTCCGATCCACTCCCCACACCCTACAGTAGGGTTCGGCCAAGTTCGGATTACTCCCTTAGAACTCTGTTTTAGATATGACCGAAAATATTACTCAAATTTCGCATAGCATATCGCTTAGAGTGAGCCCCTCGGAATAGGTGGCCAGAATGGCTTGCTCTCCCGGGCAGGCCACGATTTGCTATTAGACATTAGCAGTTTAGCAAGAACCAGTTAGTAATCCTCCTCTGGCCAACCCCCCTATTCCCACCAGTATAGGCGCTCCTAATTGCTGAATTGGGCTTCCCCTCGCGGTGGGACAGGTCCATTCGATTTGCTGGTGATGAGGTGGAGTGCGAAATGTGGGAAGCGTTCAGAGTAGGAAATCCGAAGTCCCGGGAACGTGCAGTTCAGCCTGCGCTCCACCAAACAGGGTGCCCGAGCACACATGTTCCTCTGCGCTGTGCTGTACCGGGACTGCATAAGGGTGCAAGTATGGGGC
Source organism: Tuber umbilicatum (assembly GCA_003313605.1). Classification (NCBI taxonomy): domain Eukaryota; kingdom Fungi; phylum Ascomycota; class Pezizomycetes; order Pezizales; family Tuberaceae; genus Tuber; species Tuber umbilicatum. Next base: position 54,666 of record QLOI01010068.1, read on the forward strand.
TCAATGCTAACTCGAAGAGGCGGTATCATGCCAATGGGGCGACTGGACGCTTACCGTACTACAATGCAGTACTAGTACGAGTACAGTGTGATACTATTATAATAGCTACAGGGGGGGGTGCAAAACGTTATTTGTGTTCGATTACGGCGGGGCATACGTTTTAGGGGCCCTTGAGGGGGCAGGAATAGATTTGATGGCAAAATATAAATTTGGAGACGAGGCTAGAGGCACTTCCTCCCAACAATCGGCGGAATACTGATACTGGTATCTCAAATGATAGTAGCATACTATCAGAGGGGCAATTGATAATAGACCAAACCCGATACTATCCGCACTCCCGTTCCAATTACCCTTACCGATCGGCCCTAGCGGGCGGTTAGTCTCAGGTCAGGTAAAGTACAGAGTTAATGCAAACTCCGCCCTCTTGACTAGTAGTGTGCCCATCAACTGGCGCGACAACTCGTGAGAGATCTAGCCTTTCAACGCTGCCTCTCCTCGTGCCTGTTGAGGATACCCGATATAATATTTACCTACCGCGTGACCACCACGCATAGGACCTTTACCCAACGTTGATTCCTGAAACCACTGTAAACCGCTGTTGGACTAATATAAGATCCATGGTACTCGAGTATCGGACCTTGAGGATCACGGGAACAAGTAGGACCAAAGCTTACCGCATAGAAGTATTAGTCTTACCGTAGCGCAAAGAGCCTATAGTACTCTTTCGAGTAACCTATGATCTATTTCTTAACCGCGGAAACCTGTCGATCCTTTTAGCGCCCTTTCGATCCCGACCCTAACACTATTTCTTTTTACTCTCTCTCTTCACCACTACAGTACCACAAACCGCCGGCACTTCGAAATCTACCCCACAAGCCAATACTGAGGTGCAATGGAAGGCTCTATTGCTTTATTGGCGTCCTTTTTGCAAGCCATGAGTGACGTGGTAGACTACCGTACTTGTGTGAACCCCACTTTCAAAGGCTGAATGGGAGGCGGTTGGGAAAAAAATATGGCTGCGAGATTTCCTCCGTCTAGGGAGCGCACCAAATTCATTGCAGAGTGGTCTCCGCATCGGGTCCTGGTTGTGGAGAGAAGAAGAAAAAACAAAGATAAACCATTTGCAGAGAACACCGAGCCTTGTCGGCGGAGAAGCTATTGCAAATCAATTACTAGCAAGTCCGATCGGAGCCACCCCACCCACCACTCACGTAGGCATCCAAAACCACCCTGCATTAGGCGTAGAGCCTCCCGTTTAGCGACACGAGGCCCTGAATGTTTAAACTTTCCCCTCTCTCAGCTTTCCGCTTGTTCCCTTCCTTCCGCAAATGCATCTTTATGTTTGAAATGTTGGGTGCGATAGGACTTCCGCCTTCCACGTAACTACTCGAGTACACACCCATTTCGATCCCTTTCCTCCCTTCTTTCATGCGACATCTCATGTGCTCAAGTCAGAGACGAATCGTTTCCTTGAGGCTTTTTGGATTCGTTGAGCGCGCTATCTTCCTAAGTGAAGGTGAAGGCTACGAAAAATAACCCTCTAAATTATTTTTCATATGCATCCATGATATATGCAAGAGCCTCGGTGCATGGAGGGGTATTCCGGCATTAGGCAAGCATGTAGAAGGGCGAGGTGTGTGGAAAAATCTCGTGAGTGGTTGCACAATTGCCTTGGATTGAATTGAGAGAACGAGAGGTCAAGGAGCCCTTACGAATGTCTTAGGTTGGCAGTTCAATGCTGCGAACTCTTTATACTGAGGGAACTAACTACCGTTCCTACTGACAAGTTGTAAAAGATCAATTTAGGTAGAAAGACCGTAATAATGTGGATACGGTACAGGTACAGTACTCCGCTCTCGCCGATATTCATATACAAATTCCCTCAGGGGTGTGCGCTACTACTGTTATATTGGAAGTAGAGTTTGGGTTTTCAATGCAATAGCTTATCATGGCTTAGACTGTTAGATTTTTGGGAGCTTTAAGGACCGAACTCCCTTCCCTATCTCGGAAACAGCGCTGATGGTAAGACGATCTGCGTTAGACTCCTTTGATTGGGATCTTCCCCACCTTCGTCAGAACCATAGAAGAACCCTCCCCGCACCTGCTGGGCTGATCCTGTAGTCGGACTGGTTCGTTCAAGTGAGAGAGGAAAGAGGGAAAAATTCCTAAGCTCCGATAAAGTTTGGAGGGGACCAGTAGGGTACAGGGAAGATACCAGCTTGCATATATTAGGGTATGAAACAGGCAAGCATACTCGGCCCGATAGAGTGTAGCCGTTTCTGATGACGCCTATGGAAAAGCGGGGAAGCTCGTAGTTAGAACATCTCAATTCAAGTCAGAACATTCACTCAAGCAGGGTTACTCGAGTGGAGCGCAAGTAGAAGTACTACACGCGTCAATCGATATACTCGAGTATTCTGGGCTGAGGGCCCACGAGACTGAGATAGGATAGACTGCAGGGAGCGAGAACGTGATCCTGTAATTCTAAGCCTAATACAGCAGCGAGTGCATCTGCGTTACCCAAGGTAACGCTGTATCATACTCGAGTAATTTATCGGACACACTGCGCACGCTGAGTGATTGGCGGGAGCTCGCATGCCCTGAATCCGCTTTCCAGACTCAGGAAACTGAGGTGCATGCTTGTTGTCGTCCCTCTGCTCACAGTTGCTGGTCTTGGCTAGAGTTTTAGTAAGGTAGACAAGGCTTCCAAGCCGAGTTTTAAACATCCTCCGGGCATAGGGCATCCACTCAAGGAGAATCTTCGGACCACCCGTCGCCTGCTCGTAATTACTCGTATTGAATTTTTGGAATAATGACCGGGTTAGGTGCACCCAGAATTTTTCCGCTTCCTCCCTTCAAGTTTAAGAAATTTGGTAACAAATTGGTGGCTTTCTACTCTAGTAAGGGCTAACCTACTTCAGCCACTGATTATGCCTCACACAAAATCACTTGTTCCTCGACGGTACCCAAGAATCTGATAGGGTAAGATTGGCCGTATCATAACTTCAATCACGCCAACCACAACTGCCTGCGAATGGATCCAAGAGTGGTCTATCGTACCTGTGCAGACACCCAAGTTGAAATTTTGAACGGGGGTTATATGTTTTGCGGTTAGTTCTGCTAAAGGTGAGATTTCCTGGGGCACCCGAGAGGTTACCCATCGGGGTGGGCTCTCTTCTGAAAGATTATTCTGTCGAATTACGTGTACGAGCACCCTAGATTTCTGTGCGTTGTAATACGGCCGGGGCTTTGCTTGTGCTTTACGCAATAAGCACCATCGGAATCGCATGCACGAGTACTGTACTCGAGTACCAAAGTATGCCCCATGAAGACGTGTTCGGGTCGAGTCAGAACCCCGACCACAATACCACGGTACAAGTATCTTTCCAGAGCTAGGCGAGCAGAGCACCTAAAACACCTCCACCTTTGGTAAAAGTACTGTAACAGACGCGAATCGTGTATTCGCATTCACCAACAAACAAGGCTGTTACCCCGTTTCTGAATCGAGCACCTCCGCGTACAGAGGAACAGCTCTTACAACAGCTCTTGAAATCCATGCTGTGCTGTGGGTCTAGCTACGGGTTTCCTGATCGTGCAACTCTTTGTAGTTCTTGTGTTTCTTGTGGCTCAGGATGATTCATTCACTCAAGTGGAGGGTGTCATTGCTTCCGAGTGACGAATTGCGGATGGCAGTGAGCAGACGGAGTTTCCCACAATTGGTATCGTAGCCTCCGCCCAATTGCCACTTCTACCCCTCAGTATCATACGACGGTCTTCCAATCTTGTGGCACCCCCCCAATTCTGATCCCAACCCGGAAGTCCACAACCCACCACTCGAAAAAAAAAAAAAAAAAAAAAAAGACGGAAAGAAAAAACGCCAACAGAAACTAACGCGCGCGCTTAATCCCCACAAACGGGTATGTTATGACTAGGCTGCGCTCCCAAGAATCCATAGATCCAATTACGGTTTGCCACTCAGCTCCGGTCAAGGGTTCATGCATCCAAATCATATCACGAACCTCTACTGATAGTAGTGAGGCTACGTTTCGCCTCCGCCCCAAGCCTGCGGGGGTCTCTTACGATAAAACAACATTTATATAATTTCCTTATTCTTACCAGCGGTATATAAGGGCACTCACCTTCCCCATCTTGTGTTGAATAGCCAGCCTTCACTCGAATCTTCACAGCGCCTTAAACTCCAAACTTCAAACCCTCATACCAACTCCACTATCTTAAAGAGAAGCTCCCCACGCAACCCACAATGTCCGGAAACCAAAACCCCCGCTACTGGAACCAGAACTCGCACATTTACGGCAACTACAGCGGTAACAGCGGAAGTAACAACACCTTCGGGAGTAACAATATCAACGGGAGCAACAACATCCAGGGAAGCGGGAACAATAGCCACAATACCACCATTGGAAACGGCAACTCGAACTGTGGCAATACCAAAAATTCGAACAACAATACCTGGAATGACAGCAGCGACAACAGACGGGACTACAGTCGCCAATATCATAGCACGGACAACAGCTCCAGAAACGACAGCAGTGTCAGAAACGACAGCAGTGTCAGAAACGACAGCAGCATTAGAGACGACCACAGTACCCACAACAGCGGCACGATTAGTAATGATAGCAGCAAGCGTGTTGGAAATGTCGGAAACGTCGGTGGTAATCTTAGCGTAAGTTCTTGTAACTGTACCTTTGGGGTCCTATAGAACTAATAGTTTCATTAGTTCTAAGACTAACATGACTGCTAAATTTTAAGGATATTTTTTCTTCTTTTGGGGGGATGAAACTCTATCTATTTTTTGCCGCTGTTGCCGTTCTCTCGTGGTTTCTGATAGAGTGGTAGAGTCGAATTGTTCACCTTCACGTACTCTCCTGTCATCCTACTCTCTTTTTGATGTATTCTCCGGTGCGTTTGGGTCTGGTTTTGTCTGGTCTGGTTTGGTTCGGTTTTTTGGGGAATTTCAAAAATTTTGTTACTATTATTACTCGGTCTAGTTCCCTTCGTCGAGTGATACTTTATGACTATTTCGACGTGATACCTAAAGCGTTGTGATAAGCAGCTCCCTCACAAAGAATTGCCAGTTTGCTTCCTATATGCCGCCTCAAGTGCTGCCCTATTTTGTCTGTTTGTCCATGCCTGAAAATACCGAAACTTGAGCCGCACGCAATAAAGTGTGGTAGAATTTCGAACGTACGCCTTGGAGTGGACGAATGAGATTGGTACGGAAATCCTCTCAAAGCTTCCTTTCTGGGGGACACGTGAAGTGGCGGGGGTGCGTTCTTTCCTTCTACAGCAATTCAAGCCAACACCGGTGCCTCTGATGTGATGCAGAGTAAACCTAGCCTTATGACAATGTCCCACCAGTGGTGAGAATTATTTCCGGAGACCGTGCCACTGTATTGTAATCTGTTGACCGATACGAGCGGGGTAGGAGGTGGGTTGGTCTTCGCCCCAAAGCTTACTCCAACTTCTACCCTAATATTCTCTGGTTACATAAGCCACATTTGGCGGCTCCGATCTTATCGATAGCGAATAAACCTTAAGTTACCCTCCTCAATTTAACCAATCCTGGGCGGGTAAAAAGAAAATTCCCTATCTGCTCGCCACAATATCTGCTCGCCACAATAAGTTCACCTCCACTCCCTGGAAGGGTATCTACACTTCACAATGTTTCTATCTCGCTTCTTGCCACCGGTCAATCGTGCGATGCGCACACTGGATCGTACTTTTTTCAGGAGGGTGGTCCCAGTGACTGCTGCGCGGGTACTCGATGCTACTCTGGTGCACACGATCAAGGAGAATATTCTAAAGGACTTGATCCCCTTCGAAAGGTTCAATCACAGATACGAGTTCAATTCAAAACTCGATGTCGAAACGCCACTGCTCATTCTACGGCCCGAAGTGAAGTACGATGGTATGAAGAGACTATTTTGATCTCGGTTCTATGGAGGGCGCGTTCTCTGCTAACGGGCGTATCTTTCGGCAGATCTCACAACGGTTTCGGATCTCACGCGGGAGTATGTGAAATCAAAAATACTCGAATTGGTGCCTTATGATTTGAAGTTGGAGTACGGCGATTGGTCTTATGGTGTGAACTCCTCCCTCTTTCCCCCTGCAAAACCTGGCAGTCTGTTAATCTAACATGCTCCATAGAGGAGATTATGAAGGCTGTGCTTCCTGAGGGTGTCAACCCCTTTGATATCAATGACTTCCCTCGAATTGGTCCATTGTTACACCTGGAAGTCCCCGAGCCCCTACGGGAGTACAGGAGGCTTATCGCAGAAGTTATTTGTGACAAAGAGAGAGAGGTGCAAACCATTTTCGGTGAGCCTGAGGAGGAAGGAGAAGCGTCGGGGCTTGGACCCGCAAACGAGGTTCTGGCGGGTCCTGAAAATTATCACGTAGAGCTCAATCACCAGGGCTTTAGTTTTACTTTTCATCTCGATAGTGCTAGGTTCTGTGATGTTTATTTCGACACTAATCTGGCGGCTGAGCGGAATCGACTTGTGGATACTTTTGGATTGGGGCAGTGTGTGGCCGATGTTTATTCTGGTGTTGGTGCGCTGAGCGTGGCTGCTGCACAGCGAGGGGCGATAGTTTTTGCCAATGAGTATAAAAAAAAGGCTTATGAATTGCTCATTGAGAATCGAAGAAACAACAAGGTGAATCGATTAACCTTTGCTGATCTCTGTTTTTGCTTGATTTTGGTGGGTATGGGAGCTCATGCTCTGGGCACTATTAGGTCAAGAAAAACCTCGCCGTTAAGAGCCAAAATCCACCTAAATTCGTCCAGCAGCTTGTCAAAAGGCTTTTCGAGAAAACGGTGGATTATAAACCTTACAAAACGAGCAAGCTTGGAATAACTATCAAAAACACTCTCAATAAGGGAGATAAGAACCTCCCCGCCTGCGTTTCTCACTTCGTCTTCAGCGACCCTGACCAATCCCTTACACACCTTGAGTGTCTTAGAGGTATATATGTGAACCGAGAGAGACTCTTGGGTAGGGAGGGAAGTTTTTGGAACATAGATTTTCCGTTTGTTCATGTCTACGCGTACCACAAAGCTCCAGCAGAAAAAAAGGCAGATGCAATAAACGATCTTCTTAAGGCCATCGGCAGCAGGATTCGCTACAATCTGAGGCAGGAATGTGTCCAACAGGCACACTTTGTTAAGGAAGGTCCAGAAAACAACCTTTATTGCATCACATTTAAACTTCCGCCACCGGTGGCGTTTGAGGAACTACATCAAAAGCAGCCAGAGATTGTCGATCCTGTGGCCTCGAAGGAAGCCGCGACGCCCAAGAGCGATGATAGGGAGCCGGGAAGGGTACGGGTGAGCCGAACATACCTACCTTCCAGAGACCCAGGTATCAGCAGGTTTGGGCCACCTGGGAGGCCGTCGCCTCTTGTGGAGGGTAGAGAAGAAAAATACTCAGAACCTGCCCCCTTCCCTGGAGCACCCACTCAAATAGCGCCATCTTTGGCAACACCATCCACTGATGTGCCGGCGCACAGTCCCGCAAGAGTAGCGACCCCACGAAGCCACCTGGAGTATACCCCGCTGACAAGCTTTCAACCCCGCGATGCCGGATCAATGGCTACAAAACAACCGCAAGGCACCCCAACGGATAGACCCCAAATAGGTAGAGGGCGCTCGATGGCTCCAAATCTAGGAATCAAAACCGAAGCAGAACTCAAGAGGGAGTTTGAGAGGACCTATAATGAACCTAAGGGCTTAGCCCCGTGGAGTCTCAAAGTCCACCATAAGGAAATGAGAGCAGCTTGGATGGCGAAGCAAATCAGGAAACAGCAGGAACATGTATACCTAGCACAAGGAGGCTTTAATCACCCTCACCGAAATAATAGTGAAGTACGAGACTTTGAATATTGGGGTAGCCGCCGAGGTGAGAGGAGGTTCCATTCCGACAATTCCCCTACACAACTAGGATATGGCCCTCACGAATCTACAGATTGTGTCGCGGAAAGCGCCGACAGACACTCCATCCCGCGACAAGCCGCCGGGTCTAAAGATAGTGGCCACGCGAATAGAGAAGAGATAGGATTATCTCGTCCACTCATTAGATTCCACATCGCCGCCAATAAAACACCCAAAGGGGGTCCAATTATTCGATGGCACCAAGTCGATACTCACCCGAAGATGTTCCAGTAGCAGGAGATGAATGGATAGAGGAGGGGGTGGAGCGGTTTGTTCAACGCCAGTTTTTGAAGGGCGATTTTTGACGCAAATTAAGGGGCTTCCTGCAGGTTACTAGTTGGGATTTCGAACTGGAAAAGTTCTTCACACGGGAGGACTTTTTAGTTTTATTCTATTTTTGTTTTATATTTTTCGCCCTTTAAATTATAATGTGCAATTATGCACCTGCGTCTTTAGATGGCTAGAATCTCATCTTATCATTACAGACTCAGATATTGGTCTTTCCTTCCAAGAAAATTTTTTCTAGTATCAATCGTCCTAACCTGATAGAAGCTTGATATCATATAACAATGCAATCACCACTCCATCTCCTTGGAACTGGAACCTGTCACCCCTCCCTAGCTCTAACAGTAATGTGGGCAGAAAATCCTCATCCTTGGTCTCTCCAAAAGACCTGAGACCTCCCTCGCCCTTGGCGCTAGGGGTTGATAATTGCAGAATAGGATAATATTATCCGACAATCCCCAGGATTCCGCGACGGGGCCCCCCAAGATGTCCCGAAATCCAGCGAAATTTCCGATCTGTGATCCAGTGAATAACTCTTCGATACCAACCCCGGGCGCAAACATACTTCCCAAGTCAGGCTTTACCCCCCCGGAAAAGGCACCGCACGGCAAGAGTGGGCGAATCTATAATTCAACTCGGAATTGGTCAGCCGGGGATGCCCATTTGCTCGTGCGGCACAGCACGATACCGTCCGGGCGGGGGCGGGGGCACGGTGCATGAACGGGGTGGCTGAATTCATGGCCGAGGTGGTATCGTATTGCACCTTGTTGTGGATGGCGTGTCACTGTTTTGGTAGAGAGACGTCTGGCTTGACACTACCGAGCGGGCATCTCTTCCTGCCGCTTGACTTTTTAAGAGCTGGAAGGCGTGGATTCAGGCATTGTATACGTGGGAGGAATCGGAGGGGATGAAATAGTGACCCCCTCCATCGAGACGACAAGGTGATAATTCATGATTCAAATTGAGAATGTGTTGCGATGTTTTATGATACAGTATCGGAGAAGGGGGGTTTGTGGAGAGTGGCTGCAGGGTGCGGGTCTTAACGTTGAGTCGGGAAAAGAGGAGGAAAAAATGGGGGTATGATTCAGTACTCAGGTCCATCCAATATATTCAGTAGCAGACCTTTTCCTCTCTAATCACACATATTTGTCTTCCGTAGTCAATATGATAGCCCCGTTCTTTCAGCTGCTATCTACGAATTCCATCCATCGGCCCTAATTGGAGGAGAGAAGGGGATTATAATATATATAACAATGCGCCTTCTTGAGGATTTTTTTACTACCCTGGGCTCCGAGTACATGGGGTTGTGACAAACATTTATAGAGCTAGTGCAGTACTACAAAGGACTATCCCAGAGACTGTTAGTAACGAGAGAGTAAGAACATGATTGAGTGTGGAATTGCCCTTAACATAGCATTAGGTAGGTTGTGTAAATTAAAATACTTTACCATAATTTCCAATTTAGACTATATATAGAATTTACAAGCCTAGGGCTTGGGGGTACCGAACCCTGGTGTTTATGAGAAAGATCTAGTATCATAATATGTACTCGTAATGTCGTGACGTTTGTAAACACGATTGGGCTTGCATTAATATCCATTAACATGGTCTCAGGGGGTAGCAAAGGGAAAATGAACAAAGCTATCAGCAAAAGTCGCAGACACTTGGCCATTATACACCAAAAATGTCCATTCTCACCAGACAAAATCTTTGCTTTATCACTTGCAAAAAAAATTCAAAATTTCCCCAGAGCCTTTGGAGCCATGTAGATGTTCTCATATATGAGTGACAAACTCTGTTAGTTAATGTCCATGGAGTGATATTAGAAGGAGTCGTAGTGGTCAAAAGATACTTCCAATTTTGTATGAGGTTCCTATACAAAGGAGGCTTGGCACCCTCCTTAATGAAACCTAAAGGAGGTGCAGATGATGAAGTAGTGAGGGTGAAATCACAATAGATGATAAGTGGAGATGAGTGTGAAAGGAGGGAGAATCAATGACTGACAACCAACCTCCTAGCTAGAGACAAAACCGGAGGTATATGTCTCACAAACTCCACAAACTCTAAAGAAACACACCAAGCTAACCAACCGTAATCTTAAATAATCTAGAACCATTCTGATATCCGATGATCCATCATGACTCCTCAAGCCTCTGCCCTATACCAACTGCCATATGCCTAAAAGCATAGGATACAAAAGAAATAACTGAAGTCAAAACCTTATATTCCATGCCTAAGGCCATAGGATATGAAAGAAACTGTTAGGCATACGCCTAACCACAGGCTAGTTAGCTAGCCTTGTGACATATTCTTGACGTCAAGTGTTCAACTCTCGATGAGAGCAGAATTATTAATATGCAAACATAATTTATAATGTTTAATATTACACTAGATTAATTCAAAATATCTTTCCATAATGCGGGATTAATTCTATTGAATAAAGATAAGCTTGCATCACAAAGAAGTGGTTTATGCAACAACCAGACAGTAAAACTTTGCAGGATTTATCCCTATAGATGAAGTAAAGAATTCTCTTCAAGAATAATAAGGAATGAGTTAAATTGGTCACTGTTGCTTGAAGTTATGAGCTAGTTGTTAGTAGTGAATGACGAAGCCTAATATAACTGATACTGATGATTCTTGTGATAATATTGTTGCCAAAATGGAATAATACATGCACGTGATGTTGGGATAGAATATATCACCAGTAAATAACTCAAAGCTCAGTAGAGTGTATCTAGGAGTTTAAGCATTTGATAACAGAGTAATGTCAGAAAGGCTTTGTAATAGTAATAATAATAATAATTAAGTAGTAATATAACTTGTTATATTGATAAAATCTCTTCTCCATTGCTAGTTTTTCTAATAGCTGAGGAGGGACTCTTGTATTTATATTCAGTGCAAGTCCCATAGCTAGTACATCTAATCCCCCTACTAACTAAGTACCTTACAATCAACTGCTCAACCAACAACTTCGTCTGTTTGAGTGCGGACGCTTCTATACCCGGAGTTTATTTCCCTGCTTGGTCTTTGGGCTAAGATTAACTTTGTTTTCCTAGGGTGTCAAAGGCTCCGCCAGTCAAAAGCTACCGATGCTCTTGCTATATGAACTTAGTCTGGATTATGCCGCCCTATCGTGAATCCTTCCAGTTGTTTCTTTGTATTGAAGTAATCATTTTCAATATCAAACATCAGTGACCGACGCATAGGCATGACTGCATTGTCTTCATAAGAGTTGGTAGGCTTAGTGCTCTATAGCTTCTTTGATTGCCTAGCAAGAATCTCATCAGCAAAAAAATCGGGTTGCACTCCATGCGCCTGGTGTATTGGACGTACCAGGTACTTATAACGCCAATCACCAATCTGGATGCGCTGTGCTATACCCTTTGCGTCCGGGTGCGGACTCATTCCACCCAGCGCACCGGATGCCCGTAGACAAAAACTGTGCACCCACCCCCCATCCTAATTTGGCTTTACCACGTCCCATGTACCCAGACTCCTTCCCAAGTCACTTTTTTCTTTCACGATGTCTTTGGTACACTCTCAGCGAATGCTTTCATCCCCCCTCTGCCGTCCGACGAATCTTCCTCCCCTCAGACCCCACCCGGAATTCCCTCCTCACTTCCAATATTCCCCGGATACTATTCACTTTCTCCGCGTACCCTCCCGTCTGCATCCAGTCCGCCAACGTTCCCCAGAATCTGCTTCCAATTCCCTCTTCGCTCCCACTATCTTCTGGATACCGTTCACTTTCTTCACGTACCTTCCCGTCCACATCCGGTCCGCTACCATTCTCCAGAATCTGCTCCGAATTTCCTCCTTGCTCCCAGGCTCACTACCTCATTGAGACTTCTCAGCACAATACTTTCTAATGCTTGCGGACCAAGTCATTACTGTTTGGCGTCTGGCATCAACGTGACCACCCGCATTACTTTCTTCGAAATATCATGAATTTGATTTTTGTTTTTACTTATTGTAACCTAATAATCAATTCTCCTGACCTCCTTCCTAATCTGCTATTCTACCCCACTACTACACTACTACTACACTACTGCTGCATGTGCTTTCTGTAACACCCCAAGAACCAGTCTCATTCCATCCGCACTGCGATTTTTCCCCTCCACTCATATCCGGGATACCTTATTTCCCAGTACAGCCACACCTCGCTATCCCGGATGACCTAAATCTGAAGGATCTGCCCGATACAACAAGTGACCTGAGACAACAGGTTATATTGTTTGAATTAGCAGCATTTCATACAGGTATGGGACATGAGGTATCCGTATTATCGAGATTCGGGACAGTGAGGTTTGACTCTAGCTGCAAGATCAGCTCCGCTCTTAATCATCTTCATTCTCTGCAAGCTCCTGTCGGTCATTAGGACTCACAGCGGGACTTTGGTTTATAGCCTCTGGTTTTGCGTCCTCCGCCTGGGATCCGCAAACCCTATTCCTTCCAGGATCACCAGTCCTGTTTAGAATCCACTCGCACTCCTCTAGCTCCAGATCAACTCCAAATTCCCCCCTAAATGCATCTAGATTGTTCAAATATCCCTCTGTTCTCACCACCGGTGTTTTCTGATCCTTGGCGATTTTTGCCTCCAATGCTCCCCAGATGCGCCCTAGGATCATATTCTGGAGTACTCTAGGTGTATTTGTCCATGTCTGCAACTGCTGTTCTAAAAGCCCTACCGCATTTTGACTCTTGTTAGCCGCCTACTTCAATTTCCCTGCAGACTCTTTTCGCATGCAGACAGATGCGGCTTACCTCTAGAACTTGCACGGGTGAAGTTAATATTGTCAGAGAAGACCCCAGTTTGCCAGCAGCGTAGAGCATGACATATTATAGCTGTAGTCAGGCACAAGAATGGGCCATTTATTTTCCATAAGAACCCATCGTCCTTCCTACTTCTTCATTTTCCACCTCTATAAAAATGGAAATATATCACCTCAGGAATCTCAGGTGGAAGAAATCTGAGAGACAAAGCCTGGCGGCCTTTCAAGAACCGTTGCGGTCTCAAATGATCAGGAATAAAGGTTCAAGACATCTGAGTCTTGAGGTTCTTACCACATAGCCAGTAGGGGCACAATTAAAAAGGTCTTTCTCAAGCAGGAATTCCGCCCTTTTTGAGCAGGCTGTTGGATCGTCAGTCTTGAGTTTGTAGATACTTATCACAGCCATCTTTGTGCTGTGCAGATACTGAGATGTGCAAGAACTGTGTTTGGACCGTATCTATCTCATCATTGTTGGGCGGATCCCGTATCAAGTCCCTGACCACATTGGGCTGGAGTATAACTCAGGAACTTACCTGTTCATTGCAGGACGTTGCACCATCCGCAAAGTTCAGCACACCAAATGCACAGTGAGCATGGATGATCATCGATCATCGATCATCGCTCCAACACTGATGGACCCACTCGGTCAAAGTGATTGGATCTGGGAATGGATCCTCAAAAAGTGTCCAGTCCCACATTAGCTCTTGTGCCTTGGTCTGAATTGTCAACTATATACCAACTGCCATATTTCGATGGCTTGGCACCATCCATGGAGCCGCATGCTCCATCGGCGCCGTAGCGACTACAAGCCCGGCGGGCAAGCTGGGCTAGAGCACGTCTACAAAACGAGTCCGACTCACGCGGGGCGCAGGTGTTTTCTGTCCGGACAACCCGATCCTCATGCCCGGCCTTTGTGTCAAAGTAGATGAGAAGCTCAAGATCGAGGGTTGTGATTCAACAAACCTGTCCTCCATTGGCTCCACTCTCTGTGCCACGTAATCCCCTATGGTGTCATCCCCTCCGGATTCTATCAATTCCTCTACAGTCTTCTCACTCTGTGTACCATTCTTGTATTCACCGTTCTGTGAATCAATACTCTCGTCCACCGCACTCCTGTCCTGCCCCTCATCTTCGTAATCATCAGCCCATTGTATGTGAAATTGTGATGATACTTGTCTCGGGCCCGCTCAAGATCTTCTAAGTCCGGAATGCGTGCTCCCAGCCAGCATCTCCTCAGATCTAGATTTCTGGACACGACCATTATGGACTTTCCCCTGTTTCTGCTTGTGCTGCTTGGCTGGGCGTTGTATGTCAGTACCGGGTTGTAATCGTGGTTGTGGTATTGTAAGATACAGGTAAATCAAATGTAGTATCAGATACTGGAATGAAATGTAGATAGTGTTGGGAAATGTAGATTAGCAGAGAACTAAAGCTTTACGAGTGTAAGGGGTGCCTTATCTTACTTTATAGACAGTAAATGTCCCCACTCATGAACACTCTGAAAGGGGTCGGCATGTTCACAGCTTGTCACTCGATTTAAGCACTAGAGTCTTTTTTTCATGTATTTTGAATCCCAAGAGTAACCATATAGCAGTTGCTGGAGGGAAACGATGACTCCTGCCACCTGGCAGACTCTGCTCTTGAGTAATTATAAAAGTTGTATTCATGTATACTCACTAAATCTAATTGGGGTAGGTCCGCCAAGTGGACTGCAGCGAATACAGTAAGTAACAAGGATAAATACAAGGTATGCTAATCAGAAAGGGTAGAGGAAGGAGGTAGTACACGGTACTGGTACTAAGGATCTGAGACAAAAGTGGGATCCAAAGATACGGAAAACAAGGTGGCGGACAAAACGAGTAGTTCTAAACGAAGTGCAGGAATCGATAGGTATAATGCTCAGGAAAGAAATAGATTTCAGGCAAAGAAGAACTTTGAGAGGGAAGTAGAGAACCGGGGGATGCGCTGTGGGGGGATGTCCAGGATCAAAAGGAAAAAAAATAAACACCATGGATGCTCTTTCTGATCGAAAAACAAAGGAAAGCGAACTGTTTGTGTGGGATTAGGTTAAGACATTCGTTGTAAATTTGGCGGGTGCGGAGATTAGCGGGAGGAGGAGCTAGTGTCCACACACCTGCACTCGCGGACTCATACTGGTAGTACCTGATCCGATCTGACAGGTTCTTGGTCTTCCTAAGCTGGGACTATAGTTACAGAAAGAGTTAGCAGCAGTGCATCGAATTCATTACGGAATTGTGCGCTAGGTAAATTCAGCAGGTGCAGGGAAGGAGTTCCTAGCTGGTCGGAACGAACTTGTTACTGCTAATAGCCGGTTACCCTCCTATTTCGCTTCGCTCATAGTCGGCAAAAGCAAGTGTGACGCCAAAGCAAGTGTGACGCTGTACTTTTTTTATTTTTGTTGCATGATAGTTCATGATTTATGTTAGTACAATTCTTAAACTACAATGTAAAGTATAGAATCAACTAATTCTAATCCCGGTAATACAATATTACTTCTTGTATTCTGGTATTTTAATTACTTATACCTACTTTTATATTTTTCTTTACTTCATATGTAGTTAGTCATAAACTATCATGCAACAAAAATAAAAAAAGTACAGCGTCACACTTGCTTTTGCCGACTATGAGCGAAGTGAAATAGGAGGGTGACCGGCTATTACTCCTAGAGCTTCTTTTTCTTGGCTGACTCCCAGCAGTGCAGAGGCAACCCTGAGTAGGTTCTCAGCAGACAATCTCAACTCCACATCTTTGGTTGTGACTTCTTTCAGACTCAGGCGGCCAACCAACTGGAGGGGGCTCAGTGGTGGACTAGCCTTACCAGGTAGCTCAACAGGGGGATTGCCAACTTCAAGTTCCGCACCCAGGTCTGTTGCCGGAGTTTTAACAGTCTGAACTGTCTTCCTTGGCGGCCTAAAAGTATCCGCCAGGTCATCACAGTCTTCATTGTCTCTAAAAACCACTAGATCGCACTTGCGCGAGGAATTGATGGATGTTATGGCAGGTACTTTCGTTTTATTACCCTTGTTCACCATAAACATCTGGATTTGACTACTGGACCTCAAGACACGAGAATTTTCCAAGGGGATGGGAGGTTGTTTACCAGCAGGAGAGGAAGTTCGGCTGGGGAAATGAAGAGTGTAACGGGGGCTCCCTATGGGAAGATGGATCCCAAGGATGCAGCCATACCGAAGCTTTCTTCGTACGCAAAATGAAGAACAACTATGTAAGAAAGAAAACCTTCACGGTGAAACTTAATATCGTTAAGCCGCAGCTTTACTCAATAAGTTCTCGAGAGGAAAGTTCAAGTTGATTGTCTTAAGAGAAGAGGTCACGCATATACTTAAGTAGAATTATATTACCAGCTCCTCTCCATTACTCCTAAGATCACCACCATCGCGAGCACGCCCATCTCCTCTGGGCCTCGGGCAAACATTCTACCAAATGTCAGCCAGCTCTGCTAGTTCATTATCCGGTGTGAAGGGTTCATGCAGCATCCTGATACATGCATTTAGATGCAGGAGAAAACTCTTCAAATCGTTGTCCTGTTAGTGGCGAACTAACAGGTTACTGATAAGCTAGTCTAATATTGAACTCACTGTCCCATACGTATTCGTCTATGCAAGTACTGTAGACTACCATTCACTGGTGTCACTATGTTCTGCACGTCTATCATCTTCTACTGTCTTCGACATGATAGCATGGTCTACAGACTCCTCTGATGAGGTACTTAAGCCATTGGCTTATACGGGCGCTACCCGCAGCCACTGATGTTAAGCACCCCTATCAAGACGAGACTACTACGATCTAGAGTTCACTAACAACCCCCAGACATCTTACAGTCTTTCGGCAACATACCGTAGTCGAAGGTCTACCACTGCTCCAGAGTTCTTCCCAGCTTCTGATATACCTTACATACCTACCTCGGTAGGCTTATAAGTATTAGTGGCGTATGCACTCAAGAATAATCTTTTGTGTAACCATTCGATCGTCCCATGCCCCCTCATATATTCTGTAAAAAGCTTCCGGTCGACTGGACGGCGACAACGTATATGGTTCTACACCTTAGTCTTCAATCAGAGGCTTTTACTAGTAAACCAGTAACTACCCTTCAGTTGACCCATGACGCATAGTCTGTACTCGGGTGTAAGGGTATTTGGGGTCTCGTTACAGAAGTCTTCCTGCTCCCCGGTCAATAATTTTTGTAGTATCCACTGAAGAAGGTCACCACCATAGGATGCCCGTACCACATCCACCATAGAGTACGCCAATACAGTAGCGTGCAGCAAAACAATCATGCAGTAAAAAAGAACTCGTGAGCAGAAGCCGGAGGGTGTTCGACATCGTGAAACAACTAGAGATGAGCGTCACAAAGTACTTACATTTAGAGATAACGTGTGTTGGACATGGATATGTATCGGTCAATACCTAAACATTTACCCACCTACATGCCAACGAGTAAGTATGCACAAAGTCCATTTTTATAAAATAAATTATTATTAACACTTATATTTGTAGATATACAAATGGGCTAAAGGGAATGGACCCCATCGAATACCCACAGCTTCAGTTGTCCTCCTATCTTCAACGATACCGAAAAACAGCCGCTGGAAGCCTTTGTGACGCGTGATGCACAAACATGAAGGCTTAGCGGGAATGAGATTGTTCTGGAGATGGGTTATGCTTGTAGCCCACGCACTGTGAAAAGTGTAATGGAGTCTATGGGTTATCACCGCCGTGTACCCAGAAAAAATTTTCTATCTGACCCATCAATCGTCCTCTTTGGGTAGCATGGTGTCGCGAACGCCTGCAGTGGACGTATGATGACTGGGTTATAGTCATTTGGACTGACGAGTCAACATTCTCCACTGCCGGCTTTGGGAACCGTCCCTGAGTTACGGAGAAGGCCAGCGAGAAGTCCCATGCCGACTGCATCGACGAAACCGTTGAATCCGGACTGGAATCAAAGATGGTTTGTGGGGCATTCTGTGGAACAATGAGATCAAACCTAGTCTTTATCCCTAGCAAGGCTAAGGTTGACTCAGCTCTCCATGTCCCGAACATTATGCACCCCCATCTCGTTCCCTTTTGGGACCGTTGCTGTGAAACCTACGGCTGGACCACAGTTGTAGAAGATGGTGCACCTGGTCAGAAGGGTTTTGCTACTGGTGACCGGAACCTTAATGAGATGGAAACTACTCGATGGCCAGGGCAATCACCCGACCTCAACTTGATTGAGGCTTTATGGTTGGATATGGAGAATGAGTTGGGAGAAACTTGGGGCCGGATTGGAGATATAGGTACACAAGAAAGGGCCCTGGATGCAGTTTGGCAGGCAATTCCTAATGAACAGCTTGAAAGCCTCATTAGAACTATGCCACAACGCCTTCAAGCTGTCATTGACACTGAAGGAGGGCCTACTTGGTATTAATTCCTGTAATTTAGTTTACATATAGTATAGTATTATATTTATATTTTTATTTTTTCCTCTTTCCCGGGATTCTCATAGAGTATCACTCGTGCTATAACCCATTTTGGAAGAGACGTGACTTTTTACTGACAATGAAATTATTTCACAACCTATCACGCTTATTTCCCAATCTGGTTTAGTCTTCATACAAATGCCTCATCTTATTTTGGAAAGAGACCAGACTTTTGTCAACCCCCTAGTACATTGGGGCTAGAGGGGGGTGTTGGACTCAGATTTTCCAATGTTCGCCCATGGCGAGATTTTCTCTGGTTCGTAGCTCAATAACGGATTACCCGATTGAGCCCATATTTGAACCTCCTATGTAATCTTGTGTAATAAACATTCCTATGACTTTTCCCAAAACTTGGCTTAACCTTTTACACTCAAGGTAGGGTAACTCCTATCCAAAAGTTGGGTAACCATCTTACCAAGGTAGGGTAACTATACTACCTAAGGTAGGGTAACTATCCACCTTAGGTAGGGTAACTCGCTGGGGCTCTCAGAAACCTTCCGAACCCACAGTGTAGACTTTTCCTACCTACCAGGTATACCTTTCTAGTTCGCAGTCTAAGCATTACCATTTGCTTAGTCCACATGGTAACCATTTGGTAGAGTTACGAGACTAGCCTAACTGTAACCCTTCCGGGCTCCGGCATGGGATAAGACTAAGTCTACTGTAAGATCCAGCAGGGTTGTTACAAAGCGAGACAGAATCTTCCTGGATAATGTTGCGTACTAGACCCGGCTCTGGCGATAGGTCACGGACGTCATCTTCCACAAAATCGCAGCCCGAATCCGCAGCCCTACCAGCACCCCCGGTACGCCTCATTCTCGTACTCTTACTTTTCCCCCTACTGGGCTTCTGCCTGCTTCTTTCTTTTGTGGGCCGTCTTGCCACCTTGGTAGAGGATTCTGACTGGCCCTTGGCGTCACTGTCATCATCATCGTCATCATTATTGCCATCTACAAGGTCCTCCTCTGGCTAATTTTCCTCGTCTGGCTCGTTTTCCTCATCATTTTCTGGACTGTCGGGGGCATTCCTGTCTTCAAGTTCACGCGGCCCATATATGTACGATGGTGGCAACGGGGTACTGGGTTTATCCAGATTGTTGCGGTGCCCCCGGAAAAGCATGTTCATCGGTTCGCCCAGGGGACACTGCCGCCACCACATGTGGACATGCATATCGTTGAGGAGAATGATAATTTCAGACAATGGCAAAGGTTCGTCATGGGAGTCGAGAAGCAAGAGGCAGCCATACCTGGTGGTGCCCAAGAGGTGATGGTAGCCCATGGGCCAGGGTAAATAGCGGGCGATATTCGCATGGAGGATTTCTAGCGAGGGCTCCATCAACTCCATCCAGAAAACAGCTCCATAGGTCTTCCATTGGACTTGGTCGAGACTGCAAGCCAGTGGGGTGTCTTTATGGTTGGTTAATGGTCTGTTGAACCAAAGGCAGACAATACGCGGACCAACCAGACCTATGTATATGATATTAGCATGTAGACTAGCACTATAATGTGGACAGCTGGGACAGGAACTTACAATCATTAGCAGCTGTGATGGGAGCTCCCTGTGGGAAGATGGATCCCAAGGATGCGGCCGTACTGAAGCTTTCTTCGTACGCAAAGTGAAGAACAAATATGTAAGAGAGAAAACCTTAACGGCGAAACTTAATATCGTTAAGCCGCAGCTTTACTCACTAAGTTCTCGAGAGGATAGTTGATCGTCTTAGGAGAAGAGGTCTCGCATATACTTAAGTAGAATTATATTGCCAGCTCCTTTCCATCACTCCTAAGCTCACCACCATGGCAAGCATGCCCATCTCCTCTGGGCCTCGGGCTAACATTCTACCGAATGTTAGCTGACTCTGCTAGTTCTTTATCCGACGTGAAGTGTTCATGCAGTATCCGGATATATGCAATCAACGGCAGGAGAAAACTCTTCATATCGCTGTCCTGTTAGTGGCGAACTTAACAGGTTACTGATAAGTTAGTCTAATATCGAACTCACTGTCCCATTCGTATTCGCCTATGCAAGTCTCGTAGACGACCATTCAATGCTGCCATTACGTTCGACAAGTCTATTATCTTCTACTGTCTTCGACATGATAGCTTGGTCTACGGACTCCCGTGATGAGACACTTAAGCCATTGGCTTATACGGGCGCTACCCTTAGCCACTGACGATAAGCACCTCAATCAAGATAAGACTACTACGATCTAGAGCTCGCTAACAACCTCCAGACATCTTAAAGTCTTTCAGAGACATATGGGAGTCGAAGGTCTACCACTTAACCGGAGGCCTCTCGTGCGTCCGGTATAACTTACATACCTACCACGGTAGGCTTATAAGGATCAGTGGTGTATGCAAACAAGAATGGCTTCTCGTGTAACCATTCGATTGCCCCATGCCCCCTCATATATCCTGCGAACAGCTTCCGGTCGGAAGGACGGTCACAACGTATACGGTATTACACCGCTCTCTTCAATCGTTGACTTTCACTAGTAAACTAGCAACTTCTTTACAGTTGGCCCATGACGCGTTGTCTGTACATCGTGGCCAGAGGGGGGTGCTGGACTCAGATTCCTCAATATTCGCTAAAGGTAAGATTCTCTTCGGTTCGTAGCCCAACAACGGATTACCCGATTGAGCCCAGATTCGAACCTCCTATATAATCTTGCGTAACAAACAATCCTATGACTTTTTCCGAAACTTTGCATAACCTTTTACGCTCAAGGTAGGGTAACCCCTATCCAAAAGTAGGGTAACATCTTTGCCAAGGTAGGGTAACTATACTCCCTAAGGTAGGGTAACTACCTGCCTTAGGTAGGGTAACTCGCCGCAACTCTCGGAGACCTTCCGAACTCGCAATGTAGACTTTCCCTACCTACCCGTATACCTTTTCTCGTTCACAGTTTAAGCATTACCATTTGCTTAGTCCACATGGTAACCCTTTGATAGAGTTACTTGACTAGCCTAACCGTAACCCTTCCGGGCTCCGGCATGGGATAAGACTAAGTCTACTGTAAGATCCAGCAGGGTTGTTACAGCAGCAGCCGGAGCGGCCGGAGAAGCAGGAGGGACAGGGATACCCATTGCCATTAGCGTTTTGGAATGTTTCTTTGCGACGTCTTTCAATAGGAAGTCATAACATTCGGCAAAACGACGTCCTGTTATATTGTCCTGCTGCCAGCGGGCTGCACCGCCATGGCTCGCTATGAGCTCGATGGTCAAGCCATATTCCTGGATTGCTGCCTGCTGGTTGTCGGTAGCCAGTCTATGGCTGCAGAATCCCGCCTGCTCCATTCTACTCTTGATCGCAGTCTGCCAGGCGCCATATTCAAGACAGAAAATCTTCGGATTGGGGAAACAACAAATGTGCTTGCACCAGGAGATGTCTCCGTCATTTTCATGGCCTACAGTTCTGGGACAAACGAGTCCGCTCTTTTTGGAGGCTGGCATGGTAAATGAGGTCTGGGTGAAACTAAGAGTTGAAGAGGTGGGGTCTGCGGCGGTTCATTTTGGAACTAATTCAGAGCAGAAAAAGGAGGTGGGTAAAGGATTGTGGGTCTGCAAAATGGGCGACTCTCAGCAAGCGGATGGGTGGCCGGAGTGCATCTTCTCTGGACTCAATACAGGTGCGAGGAGGACTTTTCAAGTTAGCTTTTAGATCAAAATCGGTAGATAAGGAATAAAAGGTTTGTATCGGACCCTGTTAAAATTGGGGGTTGTAGTAGTGACTGGAATGTACAAGAGTGACAGCTGATGCAAGAGCCTGTGAACGAAAAGTATTAGGGGTGTGGAGAAGATGAGTACGCTTGCTGTGGATGAGAAATGATATGGAGAGGAGAGAGAAGGAAAGAAGGAAGGAAGGTAAAAAGTGACTGTTTATATAGCGCGTGGAGGATGGTTTTCATCTGGTAAACATGACTTGTACTCTGTACAATTAGGCCAGTTCATAGTAACACGTGATGTCGCCTTGAGAACATATACAGTAGAAAAAATAGCGTTTTAAGCCGCAAAGTGCTGCAGTTGAGCCTCACAGGCACGCCAAGATCCTACCCCTATACAGCATAAACAGCAAAGTTGAAATAGGCCGCATGGAACCAGAGACTAAGAATATAGATTTTCAAGTTTTGAGATCCATCCGCCCACTGCTTGAAGACAATATTCATCCGCTCAGCTTTCCGACTTATACTTCATACAGGTCTACTGTGATCATCTTGAAACCTTGAAGGACGGGCGCCAGCAAAAGCGAATATGGTCCCTACGACAACGAAGTGTCCTTACTGTCGGTAGCGTTATCACCAAGCCGGCGTGTACGAAACACATATTAAGACAATGCATAGAGATGTCATACTTTCCCTCAAGATGGCCACTGGCTCCGGATTAGCAAGCTCATCTGCATGGGCATCCTTCATACGGGCTGAGGATGATGCCAAGAACAGGCAGGTCTTTGGCATAGATGATTTGGGAAACTCTGACTATGAGTCTGATCCCATGATTTTAGCCAGCGATTCTGGAAGCCAATGCACAACAGCTGATGATCTATGGCATGATTGAGACACTGAAGGTGTGGAGGACATTTTGCACCCTCCTGATAAGTCGACGCCATCTAGTCAGCAAACGATTCCGGATGCTGGTAGAGTATTGACAATGTTGTGGGATACATGGAGCTCAATCAGGCCATGCTTCAAGAGCCAGAGAGCCCTTTTTTGTCCGAATGGGACTTCAATTTGGCTAGCTGGTTTGTGCAGAGCAAGGTAGCGGGGTCGTAGATTAACAATTATTTCAGCAAAGGCTTAGATGGCAGTACTGAGCTGTGATCATTTTGGTCTGCATATTCATTGCAAAAGCATCTCAAGGTGTTGGACCCATTCCAGGAATATCTGTCCCAGTAATGGAGTGAGGCCACATTGGAGAGTGGTGGGCGTTCAGCGACTTTCTACTATCGAAATAATGAATGCTGCGTCCGCTACCTAATCTGCCAGGTGGCTTATAAAGCGGATATGGTTTATGCACCGGTTTGTGAATACGATTCCAGTGGTGATCGGTTATATTCAGAGATGCATACGGCAGACTGGTAGTGGGAAGCTCAAGTATGGAATATGTCCATGTAGTTACTTGCTTCTATAATACTAAGATCTGAGTATAGCAAGCACTCCCAGCCGGTTCAACAGTAGTCTCTAATATTGGACTGTCTAACCAGACTCACCTTACAAACTTCTCGGGTGACAAGAAAGCGTGGCTAGTATATGTGACTATTGGCAATATCCTTTCGTGGACTTGAAACAGCCCCAACAAGATGCCAATCCTACTGCTGGTTCTACTGCCTGTGCCCCCAAAGTTCGCTAGAGAATCAGCTCGTGCCAACGAATTGCAGCCCCAGATCAACGCGGATGCATTACAGGCTATCTTTGATCTTACTCAAGCCCCCTTAGAGAAGATTGCGGAAGGCGGCATGGTCATGGACTGTGGGGATGGGAAAAGACGCCTATGTTTTCTGATGGTGTCTGCCAGGATCACGGATCATGTTGAGCATACTGTGTTGCATGGGATAACCAGTAAGTCATGCCCAAATTGGAAGGTTACAGCCAGAGAACTTGGCGAGGGTCCAGATCACACATAGAGGGCCTGTGATTACGCTATTTATGTTGAAATTTTTGATTCGTTTCATATGTTTATTTTACTTTGATAATATCGCATACTCTCATACTTGGTTAGTATTACGGCTTTACCTATACCCCAAGAACATTACTACAGCTGGGACATATATGACGTATATTTCATTGAATATTTCATGATAGCGATCAGAATAATCACATGTGTTTTCTTCATGGATTTCGGGATATTTCTCCATCTTTATGCATGCTTTCCTGTTCTTTTAACCGACAATTATTTCTTTAGACTTACGGTTATATCCCTCACACCCCTTTAGATTAAAACACATTATTTGGGATTTTATTGGCAGATTCTCAGGGTCAAACACGGTCGTGCTTATGTTTCTTCCCATGTTTTTCCTATTATTTCTTAAGATACACGGAGTGTATGCGGAGGATGCAAACCTGTATATATAGACGCTACCACCCACCTCGCTTAGGAGAATTGAGGACAAGAATCTCTACCAATCTTCCTTCATACCAAATTCCTCCTCGCTTAATGTGCTCGTAATACACTTTTAGTATCGCGACCGTATACTCTATATAGTCTATTAAGATCATACCGTTCATACAATTCAATAGGTTATGGGCCGAGCGCATTCATAGCTATATGATATACACCTACACATTCCTACCTAAATAGCAACGCAAATTTCATGCGAAACATTCTAAGTTCAACAATTTACCTTGTCCCACCAATCGTAACATCCTGACAATTGAAACAAAACTATTGCCTGAAACGAAACGAAAAACATTCCATTGAAACATTCTTGAAACACTCTCGGCAACAAACTTCTTGGCAAACATCCTTGGCGTTGCTACCCCTATAACTAGGACACCTTCTGCCCTTTTCCACTGTCTCCTCTTCTTTCCTCAGGCTCACTTACGTGACCTCCACGCACTTCCCCACACACTTTCTCTGCCCTTGAGAGGTCTATAATACTAGCTTCCTCTTCTGGCGTATGTCTCAGGTAGGTCAAGCAGTAATAGTATTAGAAAACCTCTCTGGAGTAAAGACAAGTGTGTGGATTTCAGGGGGTGTGTGGTCACGTGATTTCTTCGGAGATTTTTCAGAGGTTTTTCGCCTTGTAAACCAACCAAAATGGCATCTACATCGGCCGCAACAACTACTACCCCTCTCTCTCCTTTTCCCCCAGCTCCACAAGCTCGCATCAGCAATTCCAAGCATGCTTGGGTACCTTGTTATAAACTAAGCTCCATCCCAAAGCTTACTGGCCCTGAGAACTACCTATCCTGGCGAGAAATCTCATAACATATCCTCGAACTATACAATAGCTGGGTTATTGTCACTGGAGCAGAGATTATACCCGAAAAAATAAAAGATGGAGATGAAGAGTTAGTTAATGCCGCACCTATAGATGAGTTTCACAATCCCTATTAATTGGCTTTGGCCTATTTCTTGGAAACAATCGACCCACAATGGCGTATCATGCTGGCCATCCACAAGACACCACCGGCCATATGGAGGGCCTTCCAAGATAAATTCGCTAGAGAAAATGCTTCTTCCTTCTTCGACCAACTCAACACTATCCTCGATACCACGTACAATGTTTCGACGCCCATCGCCGGGTATATCAACACCTACCATACCTTATGGAATCGAATACAACACTGTTGCTGTACTGCTACCGCTACTGATCGATACATTTTGCCGCTTATTTTTAAGGCAGTATTCGAATCCCTCAAAGTCAAAGTTGCTTTCCTTCTCCGTTCCCTTCCAGACTCGATGAGTAATATCGTCGACAACCTCCAAACCAAGGAGGACCTCACCTATGATCATGTTTACAACAAGTTATTGGACATGAGAGCATTGGCTAGCACTGAGGATCATAAGGCATATACAACCGCGGATATCAAAGGAAAAGAAAAGGAACAACAACCACGGAAGCAACAGGCTACCATCACGAAACGGAAGCTGTTAACTCAGCTAAAATCGGCAAGGAAGTGATATCCGAACTGGTCAGTACAAATACCTCCCACCTATCTGCAGATAAGATTCCTCACCCAAATCATTGGGTAATCGTTATCGGCGCAAGCTCACACACGACAAGTAACTTAGATCTTCTTATAAACTACGAACCGGAAAAAGGCACAGTCAGGTTAGGCGATGACTCGGTAATAGAGTCATGTGGCCGTGGGAGAGTAAAGATCATGGCTATAACCTCTAATGGCCTTGTGACCCCTGTCTACCTTCAACGTGTTCTTTGGGTTCCTAAACTGGGTCTTTGTAATTTGTTATCATGGCATGCTATGGTTTCTTTAGGAAAAGCGTTTTCTTTACACAGCAGTGGAAAGGATATGTATGTTTTTCGGAAAAATAAAGCAAAAGTTCTTTGGGGAAAGTTAGACGGTCAAGATTATGATTTGCAAGAGGAAAAGGAAAAGGCGGATAAGATGACTTACAAGCAGTGGCATGAAGCACTCGGTCACCCCTCTCCTAAATACCTCCAAAACATCAACTACTCCGACGACCCTACAATACCTCAAGTTCTAAAAGATTGGAAATGCGAAAACCTGTATTACCTCCAAGTCTACTAAACGCTAACCAAAATCAACAAACAAGCCCTGTGATACACCATTCGAGTTAATTCATTCTGACTTATGTGGAAAGTTCTCAACTCCTACCTTCGGCAATTCTTAGTACTATGTTACGTACATCGATGACTGTACACACTATGCTTGGATTTATCCTATCAAGGCCAAGTCCGATACAATAATAGTATTTACAAATTCATCAACGAATGCCAAACCCAAGACAGCATAACCATAACACGATTCAGAACTGATGGTAGTGGTGAGTATGTTAATAACGAGATGCTGAACCTTTTTCTCAAGCATGGAATCGTTCATGACATGACTACCCCCTACTCACATGAATCAAATGGTGTTGCCGAACAATACAACAGAATGATAATCACCTCTACTCAATCAAGGTTGAAAGACCTCACGATAAGACTTTGGGAAGAAGCTGTCGCAACCGCCATATATCTCCGGAACAGACTCCCAAACTGATCCATCGGAAATTCGACGCCCGATTAATCTCTCTACAACAAAAAGCTGTCGATCAAACACCTTTGCCCATATGAGACCAAATGCTTTGTCCATATACCAGTGGAATCCAGAAAACCAGGAACAAAGTTACCGCCCCAGGCCATCGAATGATACCTTGTTGGATATACTTCCTCCAACAAAATCTACCAAGTTTATATACCATCGCAGCATAATGTTACAGAAACCAGACAACTCCATTGGACAACCAAGACGATAATACCGCTTGCCCCAACGGAACCTCTTTCACCAAAAGAAACCTTTGCGACAGTTCTTCTACCCTCTCTTCCAATAGCCTTAAAACTACATGATAAGCCTCAGGAAACAGAACTAGAAGAATCCCAAGAAACGACAATCGAAGTTCATCCTCCTCCACCACCTGAAATCCCAGAGGAATGTGAAAGTCCACCATCGCCAATCCCGGAACTCCCTGAAGAACCCGTGGATCCAGATACCATACGGACAAGATCTGGAAGAGTCTCACGCCCACCGCAACGCTTTGGTAGAAATGTCAAAAAAATATCAGATGCCGATTCAACCACCTATTACAAAGCTGTAAATAGCCTGTTAAAAGGTCAGTGGACCTCGGCTACGGACAATGAGATAAACACACTTGAGAAGAATAAAACCTTCGACGTTGTCGATAAACCTGTTAATAGAAAGTTGATAGATAGTAAATGGGTTTTCAAAACTAAAAAGAATTCTGATGGAACCTGGGAAAGATATCGTGCAAGAGCTGTTGCCAAAGGATTTTCACAAATACCCGGCTTCGACTACAAAGAAACCTTTGCACACATCATTTGATATGAATCCCTCCGCTTCCTCTTTTTTGCTAAATGTTAAAAAAAATAGCGACCACGACAATTTGATGTTAAATCAGCATTCCTTTAGGGAGAATTGAAAGAAGAAGTTTACATGCGACTGTTACAAGGGTACCGTGACGGAGATAAAGTGTGGAAACTTAATCGATATCTCTATGGACTTAAGCAATCAGCAAATAAGTGGTATGCTCTCTTTGCAAAATTCTTAACCTCCAAAGCCTTTACGACATCAGCCCTAGACTCTTGCATGTTCGTTCAAATTAAACACGACATATACATATCGGTTTATGTTGACGACATCGCCCTCCATTCGGCCCATACCCCCTACACTACAACTCTGATAGAAGATCTGAAAACGGCATTCGAGATTACCGATCTTGGGGAAGCTAGCTTCCTGCTTGGCCTACACATCACATATACATCAGATGGGATACATCTTACCCAGCAACAATACATCAAGTCAGTCCTCTTTCGATATGGCATGGATAATTCCAGCTCCATTTCTACACCCTTACCAAAAGGCATTCAACTTACGAAAGAGATCGAAGACCTACGGATACCGGACCCATCTATTTACCAATCAATAATAGGGTCACTTACGTATTTGACAACTGGAACAAGACCCGATCTAGCGTATACGATTTCATTTCTCTCTCAATTTTCTTCTTACTCTACCAACCTACATCTTAAGGCCGCCAAACATGTCCTTCAATTCATTAATGGAACTATAGATATTGGACTCTTCTACCTGCATAATACAACAAATGCTATCGATACCTATGTTGACGCTGACTTTGCTGCCTGCCTAGACACCCGCCGATCATTTTCTGAATACATTGTTCTATTCAAGGGTTCATGTATCTCATGGCGATTTAAGAAACAGGTGTCGGTCGCTACATCAAATACCGAAGCAGAATATGTTGCTATGTCACTTGCGGCATGACAAATCCAATGGTTCTAACAGGGTCTCTGTGATGTTCGATTAACCGTAGGGATTGCTTTACATACCATCAATACCAGCGCAAATTTTCTGCCTACCAACCATTAACTTAATGAGTGAACAAAACATATCGATATTCACTTTCATGAAATACAAGAGGAAATCGATCGTGGTTTGTTCACTTTACTTAAGGTTGCGACTTCCGATAATCCTGCCAACATCTGCACCAAAATCTTAGCAAGACCGGCACATCTTCGGTTAATGCAACTCTTAGGCTGTAGATAATGAGGTGAACTGTTGAAATTTTTGATTCGTTTCATATGTTTATTTCACTTTGATAATATTGCATACTCTCATACTTGGTTAGTGTTACGGCTTTACCTATTCCCTGAGAACATTACTACAGCTGGGACATATATGACGTATATTTCATTGAATATTTCATGATAGCGATCAGAATAATCACATTTGTTTTCTTTATGGATTTTGGGATATTTCTCCATCTTTATGCATCCTTCCCAGTTCTTTTAACTGACAATTATTTCTTCAGACTTACGGTTATATCCCTCACACCTCTTTAGATTAAAGCATATTATTTGGGATTTCATTGGCAGATTCTCAGGGTCAAACACGGTCGCGCTTATGTTTCTTCTTATGTTTTTCCTATTATTTCTTAAGACACACGGAGTGTATGGGGAGGATGCAAACCTGTATATATAGATGCTACCCCCTACTTCACTTAGGAGAATTAAGGACAAGAATCTCTACCAATCTTCCTTCATACCAAATAACTCCTTGCTTAATGTGCTCACAATACACTTTTAGTATCGCGACCGTATACTCTATATAGTCTATTAAGATCGTACCGTTCACACAATTCAATAATTTATACAATAAAGACGATTGAATATGAGGAGACAGGAGCTACCGATGTCACTGACTATTTCCAACAAATTGGAGTGCAAATGGGCTGGAATGTATTCACCATACTACCTTGAGTAAACCCTGCCGAACATCATAAAACTGTCCTTTTGCACTACATCTACCTGGGACTTTTTAAACATGTGATGGAATGGGTAGAGGGATTCCTAAAAAAGGATAAACAGCAAAAGGAATTCGATAAGGTCTGGAAGACATTGCCGCCTTATCCTCGATTCAGCATACCAAAAAAGGCTTATCAAGAGGTCACACAATGGCAGGGCAAGGAAATGTGAAATCTTGGCTGCTGTATTACAGCTGTATTGGCATCGGCTCTGCAGAATCTGGACAGTTCTCAGCAGCAACTTTTCGGACGGGCGTTACGGTGCATCTGCTCGCTGATTGATTTCAGCCTGATGGCTCAGTATCGCAGTCATATACCAAAGACACTCCGGGTTATGGAACAGTATCTGCGGACATATCATAAAAGAAGAGATATATTTCTTGTGTTCCGGATATCTAAAGCTACACGGGCACAGGCAGACAGCCAGAATCGGGAAGTGAGGGAAAGGATAACTAATGAGCATAAAACTTTAGTCCACGGCTGATCCACAGTGGAACGACGTCGACTCCAGGACCCAGGCTGACTAGAAATGGCGGATTGGAGGGATGACTTGATACAGCAGGAAAACCATTTCTACTTTATTAAGATGCATTACCTGAATTACTTTGAACTGCAAGTCCAACGTTTTGGGTCCCTCGTAATGTATTCCACTAATATCAGTGAGCTGGCACATGAAGACTAGATTCAAGAGGGTTATGGGAAGTCAAACAAGAACGACGCAGCCGGGCAAATCCTGGCAGGGTCTGGCCGCCAGCATGCTATTGGAATGAGATTACTCATGATAGAGGCGCTTGGAAAGATTGATGATACAGTCATATTAGGAAATAAAGGACTCCCGGTCCAGGGTAATGGGATACAGTTCGCCTCTAGTGATAATACTCCACGATAAATCCTAAAAGGCCAGATTCCCAACATCGGCAACGTCATTGAGCATTGCCGAGCGCTCGAGATACCTTACGATGACATGGCTCTGATGTTTACTAGCTATATCCGGCAGACTGTGGTAGTGGATCAGCCATTCCCTGTGGACCCCAGCGAACTAAGATTTCTAACCCCTGAGCAATTTACAATGCTGGAAATTCCGGTATTGGACTTCCAAGAGATTGACGTCTTCCAGATTCATTGAGTACGCTGTACGGGAAAGCGGTCATTTCAGAACACTGTTGCAAGGAATGATTGGGTCTGGATCCAAGTTGGCGGATCTGACCTGTATGGGGATCTGCATGGGCGCGCTATAGTACACTTGTTGGGACTATTTAGGATAAGAAATGTCCGGGCTTGGGCAGTTAGTCAGCTAGCATTGGTGCAAGTACTGGAGCCCACAAACAGTGGCAGATTACACAGATTCAGCGGACATATAAGAGGCCGCAAGCAGACCAGCGGGAGGGATGTAATGATAATTGATATAGGGGTGGTAGTGGGACAAGCACATGTGGTTCACGATGGGGATGGACAATGACTAGTTAATAACAGGATTGATCTATGGACATTTAATGAAATTTATTGAGAGTTTCTATGTACATAATATAAAAGTATAAAAGAAAGAAAAGAAAATGGTGAAAATCACACGGACATTGACGGTCAGGACGGATTTGTTAGATGGTATGTACCCGCAGTTAAGAATTTGTCAAATGGCTTCGGTCAGCACCTGACGGAATTGGAAATCTAAAGATCTGCGAAGGGAGACAGGGAGGGTTGTAAGGAGAATATACCCCACAAGTAAAGTACGTGGGAGTCTGCGCGAAGTCAGTAGACAGTTAGGAAGTATCAGCAAAAAAAAATTTTCCCTCATGCATTACCTATATATCTCCCTGAATCTGCCGGTACTACCAACTCCCCTCGTCCTTCTCACCCCTCCTAAATTTATATTATTCTCTAGAAACCCCTAAGGCCTCCCTGTGTCTCAATCCAGACTTCCACCGTCACACATTTCTCTCTATTGTCCATAGCCCCCTGGTTGCTCCATCAGGCAAGGAGACTCGCCTAATTGACTATTTTTTTTCGTTTCACCATCTGACCCATTTTGGATGTTGTACATCCCTTTTCAACGTAAGCGAGTCCGGAACAACCTCCAGCTGTCTCGATGCCCCACAACACTCTGGGCACTCTCTCTCCCCCTGATTTCTCCGTTATGGTATCCGTCCCCCTGGGGACGTTTATCACACCACCCCATCTATTCTTCTCCTCTAGAGACGTTTCTCATACTACTGTATACATTCTTCCCCCCTACACCGTTCCCCAATAAACCACTCTTGTCCCCAACACCTTCACGTAATTGCTCTTTTCACTGAATACCGTCCGTCAGAGACCTCGCTTCGTCCCCTTTGGGACGCCATGACCCTCTTTAACTATTCCTCTTTCCGTCTCCATTTCCTCTCGTTTGATGTTTTTTTGAATACCTTCTTATATGTCTTTCATGTACCGCACTCTGTCCTTTTTGTATTTATTTATCGTACTTTCATTAATATATTCTATTGAATGTTTCTAAATCAATCCTATTATTTACATACCAGCATTTGTTATCTATCTTAGTAGTCTCGGGTACTAAATGTGCCAAGCCCATGATTCTCTTGATGCTCACTACCCTTTCCGTCGTCCCTCTTGGCCCTCTCACTGTCCCTAAAGTGATGGTAACCAGCCCTGTAACATCACTTAGCTTGCCCGAATTTTCAACATAGAGTCTATCTACTAATACAAGTCTATCTACAACACTAGTTTTCAACTCTCGAACCTTTATTATTGATACCAAACACACCGGGTAAAAGTCTTTCAACGCCCCATAAATACTTCTATTACCCGAATCCACCCGGACCCAATCGTTCCTGCTCCGACCCGTTGACCTCCAAAGCTTAGTTCTCGTGCACCGGAGGTGATGCCAGGTAACCTCTCGTGTGTCCTGAAAGTTCGCAACTGGGACTTGCAAAAGGGAACATATCTCAACCAAATACCCTTTAACTGAATCGAGATCAAGCTGTAGACCTGCAGATGACCTCCGTTGATAATAGTCTAACATAAGATCAGGAATGTTCCTCAGCGTCCGATTACAATCAGAAACCGTTCCGATCGTTGATGTGTAACCCATTGATTGCCTAGTCACTGATCCGACCTTTCGCTAGTATTCCTTATTACCTAGTTCGTCCCCCATTGGATGCAGTAAACTTGCCTAGACATTCAGTTCGTGAATTTTGAAGCTGTCCAGTCTCGCATACGTTTTTAGTATTTGATGGCTCGCATCGTTTTTATTCAACTGCGGATAACCTTCCTTGATCATGGTTTTGTGATTTGACTCTCCCGACTCGGTAGAATACATTTGAATGTTCCCAAAGCGCCGCACATGGTCTCTGAAGTGACTCAACAGGTGCATCTTAACAAAGTTAAAGTCCACATCCTTATCATAAATATCAGCAACAATTCCAGCTAAATCGCGACGTTGTTCGTCCGCAATGTGACGTCTCCTGGCTACCGTGACTCCCAAAAGACGTTGTTGATTGAGTACTTCGCTATTCTCACGCCGAATCCTTGTACTAATCTCCTGCACCTTCCGCTTCGTGGCCTTATCTTTTTGGTACTACTTAAAGATATCTTTGCGATCATGGAAGTCTTTGAAGAACTATTCAAGGTACTGAATCATCTCATCAGTATGGCTTGTATATTGTGAGATCAAGGTAAAGTCAACAATCGATCGGACACAGGTCAGAGCTTTGGTAAAGAATGGACGTTCTGCGGCATTGGGAAGACGCAACGAAGCTGCAAAACACGGTAGTGTAACTTTAACCAGATTCCTCATCTCTTTTCCAGTCCACTGAGAGATTCGAGTATACTCTTTATTCAGCACAGAATAGCACGGGTAAAAAGCCAAATTCTTCCAGACAGAGTCGAATGATTGTAACTGCTTGTATTTCTTTAGAAACCCGATTACCCATTTCATCAGGTGGGCTGCGAATATTCCTAGATACACAGCATGGAGAATATCTGGCTTGGGCAAGTCGTATTGTTGGACATTGGGAAGCCCCCAAAAAACGCTCAGCAGCAATTTGAACCCATAATCAGTGAGTGTTTGCCTGGCTTGCTGGTCGTTATCGCAGTGTTGATTGAAGAGATTTTCAGCATTTCTCAAGTCTCGTTTCACCGCTGAATGTTTGAAATGGGACCCTAATTGTTCTGGTCAAACCTTGCAGACAGCACACTGATTCTGTTGAATACCGTACAATGTAACGTTTTCCAAGTGATTCGCAATCCAGGTCACGAGACACAAAAAGCATAATCTGTCCTTTCCATCGGCACATTCAACCTCAATTCCAGAGTCCCCCAGCGCAACCATCGGCCCAAATACTGCCCCTATCAATTCACAGAGTATCTCGTTATTGACCAGTATCTGGTGTGCATCTCGGGCTGCAATGCCAAACATCTTTGGAGGGACGGGCAAAAGTGCCAAAAGGACTGTCCCATGCTTCGAAGCCTCATTCCGCGTTTTCGACAGGATATTTCCAATTGTCATATGGACTGGCCATGCCTTCTTATCCCCCGAAAAATTGGTTAAAAAGGTAATGTCGGAGGCACATATGATCGGTCCGAGGGTTGCTCCATCTGGCAATATATCATTGTCACTATTAACTTTGTGCCCGCAGTACGGTATCAACGGGCCATGGAATGTCCTGTTTGAACCTACCTGTCACCCTGTTTCCCACAACCAATTTGCCGTGTGCATTTCCGAATAAACTCGCTGCGGTGGCTCGTCAGTGTTTCATTCCTTCACTGGGGCGTAAACTAAATCTTCGGCAAAACATCTTTGACCAAGTTGGTATCTAGTACAATCAATAGGATTGCAAAAAAAGAATTTCTGTGTTGAAGAACCTTCTTCAGGCTGTTCTCTGTCTGGAATTTCCTATTAACGGTCAATATAGAATGTGTCAAGAATATAAGTTTTACTTACTGCCTTGCTAAATGATATAGACCCCTCCTTCCAGCTCTTGATCCCCATACCCGATTCCAACTCACCAACAGCTTCAAGGAGCCGATAGAAAGATTTAATATTATTCTCCACCTGACCCAAGCTCTTATTGAAATATCTGTCGATGTGATCCTTGGGTACCTTGGCTTCAATAAACCACGGGGCGAGCTGGAAGTCACACTTGGCTCTAAATGGTAATAGCATCTCAACTTCAGACCTTTCTGGCCGTACAACGTCTCGTAGAGGTCTTCCAGCATGGGAGTGCTCGGGCGGTACCTGCGGTCCCACCCAGGGTGTACTTCCCTCAGCACCGGAAAGATTGTCACTTTCCATGTCAGAATCAGCAGTATTCGCGTCGCTATTGGGCTCAGTTTCGTCGATATTCATCTCAATTCCATCCAATTCGGTGCAGTGCTGATCGGTCAGATCATACTCTACACCCAATTAGGTTCCAACCTGATCAGTCAGATCAGACTCCACCAGTACCATCTGACGAGTCCGAATAGAATGTTCTTCGTCACAAATACGCTGTTCTCGTACACTCTGGGATTGTATAAAACCAGAATGTGCGGTTTCCATATGGTTTCTGTACTATGTGCTTGACTTGTATTTTTTCCTGCGGTACCGGCATTGGGACTCTTGAGGCATTCTGCAAGATTCAAGTTGAATAAGAAATAGTACAAAGTGGACGTGAATGAACCTAACCACCCTTTGAAAGTGATCCGACAAGTGTTTGAATACAGGCGATTGGATAGCAAATTCTTTCTCAGAAGATACATTGTATGTCCAAAAGTACCAATGAGATGAACTCCGTCACAAGATATCTTAACAAGTGAATTAGAGATGACAAGAGATAGAGAAAAACTAGAAAACTGTACAGGTAGACAGTATGGTCTGCAGGTGCTACTGTATTGAATTATTCAAGTGATGTGTTTTGTCGTACTCTACCCCTGAACCGGGGCACAGATTACCGCCGTTCTTCGGCCCTAAACTCTCTTAGGTAGTACAACGCGTACAAGGCCTAGAGCTTTTTCACTTATGAGCATGACAGGTATGATAACTTTTTATGTTTATGGTGCAAATATTGAGAAACTCCTTGAGG
This sequence comes from Tuber umbilicatum, assembly GCA_003313605.1. Classification (NCBI taxonomy): domain Eukaryota; kingdom Fungi; phylum Ascomycota; class Pezizomycetes; order Pezizales; family Tuberaceae; genus Tuber; species Tuber umbilicatum. Next base: position 90,750 of record QLOI01010068.1, read on the forward strand.
TTTTCAACGTTGTTCAGCTCATTGAAGACTTTGGAAGTAAAAAACCTTATGTCAAGTGCTCGGACATGAATTCTTATTCAGACCTCCACCAAGAAAGCAGGGGTCCCCAGCCGACCAATGACATCGCTGTATCTTTATGCACTCTTGAAAGGCTCATCCATGTTTGTTCAGTTTACTTTCAAGTGTACTACCAGTCTTGTAACATTATTGTAACCGTACACCTGTACTAATTCATATAGGCATCAAAGAACACTTAGAATTCCAGATGTGACGTTCAAAGATCTTTTTCAACTTCGTCAGAACCGGTAGAACTTTTGATAGTGCTTGAATCATGTATTTTTTCCTTATATATAGACTCTATCTACCCCATCATCACTCTTTCTTCACTCAATTATCTGGCCCCACAATGTTCTTCTTAAACCCTGCACAGTAATTTTAGTCTTCACCGCATTATCTTATACCCACTTGGTCAATTATCCAGCAATCATAAATTCTCACTCATATTCCTCCCAACCAACCAGTAAGTTTTCTACAGGATGCTGAATGTCCAGAATGGGCTGTTCTCAGGCCTCTCTCCAGCCGTTTGTTAAGATATATACTAATTACTCTGTAGTCACTTATGGTTGGATCAAAGCGCTCGATCACGTTAATAGTAGCTCTTCTAGAGTAACTTTGTTACCGCGGGCATCTTTGCGAACCCTCCCTCATCCCACGGAAAATCGAGTGGCATTGGAGAAGCCCGTTTTTCGACCGCATCAGGGTAGGTTTATGGGACGATTCATCTTCTTTTTCTTTTCTTTCGTTTCCTTTATTATACTCTACAACAAACATAAACCTTCCAACCTTGGCCTTCATTATCCCCTATGGGAGGTGGTGAAGGTCTCCCGTAATCCTTTGCATGGCTTGTATGTGCCTTGCTTCTTCTTTCTTCCATGTGAAACGGTAACTAACTACAACTCTCAAGATAGATTAGTCACTCCCTGTTTTCGCTTGCAACTCTCCAATACAGTAAGTCCACCGTGCGTCTTATCGGGACCTTTCGAAAGATAGATCTATTGCTGAACGTTATTCACTAGATAACTTGGGATTTCCCTTCCGCTTCTGTCCGCCAAGAAACATTCTTACTTTATTCAGGTTAGTCTGCTGTGCGTCTCTTTTGCCCCTTTTTACAGCGAATCAAATTGGTTGCTAGCATGCTGCTTCTCAGCACCGCTGCGTTCTGCACAGAACTCAACCTCAATGGTTATGGAGGTACCGTCGCTGGGAGACGATACCGTGCTCTTCGCACCTTCATTCTGTGGAAGATCCGGGAGGAGGAGATCGTTAGCCGTAGTCAAGCTGGCAATGCTCTCTGGGGCGAGCTCAGAACAGAGGTCATTGGCCACATTGTCCTTCGGGGCTTCAAAGCCAAATTCGATTCATCCCTGAACTGCCCATATCGGTCTTTCTACAACGCCCTGGATTCGATCATCGTAGATGTGCTGAAGAAGGCAGCAGAGTCTCGGAGGAATGATTGACTGGATTCCGATGACGAGTGAGACATGGAGGGTGAGGGCTTTGGTGCCGTGAAACAGGAGAGAGGGGACCATGGGCGTCCCCAACAAACTCTCCATGAGGAGGGACCGGTTTGGATAATCTTCATCAAAACTACCGCTGCTGCTCCTGGGCAGGCACACCAGCTGCCCTGGATTATGCATGGCAGAAATACGCCAAACAAAACGTGGCTGACGATCCTTTGGTACCACACTTTGCAGAAGCACAGCGAAGCCGCCTGTCACTATCTGAGGGCCGCTGAGCACCCCCGACTGTCTATTGGGATCCTTCATGACATTCAAGGGATGAACGTCACCCATGATACTGCCGACCAAATCGTATTGATTGACGATGATCAAATTTATGCCTGGCTTTGTCCCTCCCGTTACTCCCCCCTCACCGTTGCTTGTTTTCTCCACCGCGTTGCTGCTGTTCCTGCTGATGGAAGGGACGCTGTTCGTCCCAATACACCTCTGGACGGCGGCAATCGGAACTACCTCACCCGTAACCAATTCGACATCCCTGAGTTCTACACCGAACCTGATTCCGACTCTGAGGTTGAGCAGGACACTGGGCGCCTCCAGAAGCACAGAAAGGACATTACCAGTACTCATGCCGGCTGGGAGAACAGGATCCTCGCCAACGATTGCAGAGTCATTAGGTTCCAAGACCACTCTCAGGAATTAATCTCCCACACTCACGCTAAACAGGGGCCGGGGTTTATGAGCCGTTACGCAGGGCAAGATGACCCAAGGGTGGCTCTTCCACCAAGGGTTCCACACCCCAGGTGCAAGGTACGTTTGGAAGACAATAGGGATGGGAATGTCGTTGGTGGTAGGAATGGCAGTGGTGATGGGGATGCCAGTGTCGGTGGTGGTGGGGATGGGTATGGGGATAATTAGGTCTTGTTTGGACAAGCTGGGTCTCCTTGGGCTTTCGGGTTAGGGTTCTTTGTTTTACTGGGTTTCTTTTGTTTTTATTGAGTTTTTTTTGTTTTGTTTTTATTTCAATATGTTCTTGGAGTTTCCAAGGCTAATTTGTTCCAGGCTACGTCTTCTTTGGACCTACGGAAGGCAGTGCATTTGTTCAATGAACCTTCTTACTTTTGCTCCATGCTTTATCTCTTTGGCCCTTGTTTTCGAGAGCTTGTTTGTTCATCTGTTTGGGCCGAGCTACGTCTCATTTGGGCCTTTTATCAGTGTTTTTCTTTAGGTTCACAAGGCATTCTTCTTTTTTTTGCTTTATTTTCTCCCATGGCCGAATCATTTCCTTAATCCTGTTTACACTTTTTTGCAGCTTTTCCGTATTCTCTTCTTTAGTCTTAGATATCAGTGTTTTTAGTAGTGTTTTTTTTATGAATTTAGTGGGTAAAAAAGAGAGCTTTTACGAGACGATGAACATTGCAATTATTCATAATCTCGTCATAGTATGCATATTCAAGCCTTTGAAAGTTATAAGTTATGATGGCTCAACCAAGTAACCAGGGATATATCCTGTCAGCGGAATCCTGAATAGACACTCACGGCCTGGCCTACAATGACCCGTGCACATAGTCATTGAGACATTTGGGGGCCCAAAGGGAAATACCACGGAGTGTGTATATACCAGTGATTCACACAGACCTGAGGTCCAAGCTGGAATTTGTTTTGTAGCATATAGCCCATTCGTTCTCGGGGAACGCCGTAAATACATTTTTTACATCGGGAGATTGCACGTACATCATATTCCTTATACCCACTCATTATTTACATAAACTCAAACATGCTAGGAAATGTGAGCAGAGGTGAGTTAGGCCATCTAGTGGCCAAAATAGCACACCAGAAGATCAAATATACCTGTGTTGACCACAGTCCAGGTCGTCCACCAAGCTCTGCAGTCATCATTGAAATCTGTATCCTTCGTGGAGAGTGACACACCGGCACTGGATAGACAGCGGGGTGTTCATTTATTTATTAGAGAAGAGGAACCTCCGGATGTTGATGAGGATGATGAGGATGATAACCCAGTTCGTCCCCGAAGGGCTGAGAAATGTCCAGCGGACCCACCATTACAGCAACCACCGCGGAGGGTCAGAAACTGGATAATATTTATGAGTTAACCTAATAATTTTGAAATGTCATGCTTACAAGGAAGAGCATTGAGGACATTCCATCACCAGTCTTGAATAGCCATTGCCAGGGACTTTCGTCATAGCAGCAGGCGGCACAATTGCACTCAGGCCATCTCAGAGTCAATTCATCACATCTTGCAAGGTAAGGAGCGCGTAGTCTTTGAGAACGCAGCTAATATGGTCTAGTACCATACATGTTTTGTTAATCCCTTTGTAAAGCCAGCCAAAAATGATATCCTTCTTGAAAGCTATTGGGGAAAGGCAGCTACCAAGTTAGGTTGGAAAGCTGTGGAGATGGGAAGGCTGGCAATGACCTTCGTGAGTCTTCTATCATTGAACAATGTCCTATATGGAACGCGAAATGGCTAATTAGATACGGTATATTAGTTGAAATCGAGGCAGTCAAGAGCAAGGTCATATCTGGTTTCTGAGTCAAAAAACACGATTGAGGACCTTTATAACTTCACGTATAAAACACAGGGTGAATTAAAGGCACGGGTTACCTATTTGCTGGAAAATGATCGGTTCACATGCCATCCAAGTAAACAAGAGGTTTGTAATGGAACCTTAGATCGTCCTCATTGGAACGAATAAAGGCTTACCTAGACAGGAATGTGGATTCCGGTTTGCGGCACCCGAGATAGTAAAACTACTGTTTCATAAATGGGACCGGGGGTCAAGAACGCGGGGAAGGACCGATGAAACATTTCTCAATTGGAGGAATGACATTCTAATATGCCTTACTACGGCATGTGTGTATCATGCTTTGAAGGCTTGGAGTTCCAGATCATTTGTTCAGTCCCCAGATTTCTCGGTTCTGAATGCACAGAGTTAGTTAGAGCTCTTTCAAGGTCCAAATAGAGCGATCTAAAGCCGATCAGACTTATGGAGAAATATAGGTGTTTATCTGTAACAGCGGGCAACTTGGCAAAGTCTACTCTCGGAAGTGAGAAAGAAACTTGTGGAAGATACAAAAAAGCATATGCTGAGGGAGAATGGATTGATTCAGAATCAGGAGTCTCAGGCCCCACTGGAGGATAAAGAAGGCGCGGTGTATTTGGAGTTGGAGATTTTGGGGGATGAGGAAGGCGAAGTCGAGGATGATAATTCGGATCATGTTTGTGGGGATGATGTAGAAGCTCCTGAAGTAGGGTCGGATCAGGACGAATAACGTTCCATTTGAAACGAGCTGTACGATTAGAATAAATAAATAAATTATAAAAAACATTAATTGCGATATAATTTACTACTTAGAGTTAGACCACACCCATTTTGAGATAGCAAACCAGAGATCATTTTGGGCCGAGCAAAGTCCCAAAAGAACCTGGAGGAAAGCAGGAGTATGGCAAGAGCATAAGGTAATGCACGAGTGCAATGGCCAGGCACCCAGGAACGAAATGTAAGAACCAAATAGTGTGGCCGCTGTGCCGTGGGTCGGAGTAGTCGAAGGGTAGAGTTGTGGGGAAAGGGAATGGATGAAAGAGCGTATATGGGTGGTGATGAAACAGGTCACGGCCTGAAAAGGGCGGGGATCGTCCACAGAAATGTTAAGTACACAGAGAATACCCAGAGAAAGCTATTGGCATGGAATTATGCCAGGGAGTATTAGTGGGAAAAGGGGGAGAAATAAGAGAGGTCAAAGAGAGGCGAGTAAAGAACACGAAACAGTACATACGGGATGTACAAAGGCACGATAGGTTGGTGGATGGCGGATATGGAGTAAGGATGTGTGGGTCGAGAGTAGCACAAGCGAATTTAGGCCGTTGGAGAGCAAGATTGAGCCAAGGGGAGGATGTCCACAACGGAAGAATTCCTGGGACACAAGGTAAGGCGAGAGAAACTACAGAGGTCTAGTCAAAGCCCGGTTGTACTGTGCAACGGCTGAAAAGGGACGATGAATATCCAGGATAAGCTGCGTGGCAACCAAATGGTGGGTTAAAAAAAAAAGACAACATAACCCAGGGGGATAACGAGGGTTATGGGGACATGAATAATGGATACAACAACTTGGGTTTTATATTATGGCCCCCCATCCCACGTGAGCCACATCAGGCATAGGGGGAAAATGGTTCCTTTTGCTGATAAGAGCTGTGATGTCAACGGGCAGAAGAGAAACAGCACTGGCAGGCGTTGGTCAGACGCAAGAGGGTAAATTGAGTACGCATCAGGCGGGAAAGACAGACATGAGTCCGTGGGCAGATGTACCCAACATCAGCAAAAATAAATCCGCTGTCTGATGCGTCAGCGCTGCGTCCTGACACAGCTTGCGCCCCTGTTGCGTCCCTTGTGCCCTGTGCATCGTGACTCACGTCGCAACTGTCCTGTGCATCCTGTGTGTCTTGAGTTGCAACCAGTCAATCCTTTGCGTCCTGTTTGTGAGTTATGTCACAACCAAGTCCCAGCGATGTCCGGTTTTTCACTACTGCACCCTATGTCTTCCCCACATCCTGGCGCTTTGCTCTTATTTTCTTCTTTCTAGGCGAGGGCAAGACGCTCCCATGCGTCTGGTCTATCTCGGAACCTATTGCGCTGTCCAGGCGCTGTCTGACATCTTTGATTTCGGCGGCTGCCACGATCAGCGATTTGGTTATAACGTTGGGACACCGTCCTCAGCATCCAACTACTAGGCTGGGAATAGGCTGGGCTTCACGATGTGTGGCTGCTGTGTTCCGTCATTCTCTTCCATCTGGACATCTCCCTATAACTGGGCTCATATCATTCATATCATACTAGTACTAGTAGGTTCACAAATCCTCAAGACGAATTATTCTATTATCTTACACGAGCTCAAGCTTACTATTCTTAACCTCCATAGCTCTCGACTACAACCCAGCCTCCACTGGCATGTCGCATGTGCCCCGTTACCGGTCTGGTGTAACCAAGATATAGGGAATTATCAGGCTTCGATAGTGTGGAGATTTGGTCTAACACAATTGCTCCGGTGATGAATAGCATTCGCGTACGACCAAATCCCCGTTTTTCTTGATTTTTTGGATGATTGAACGTCGGGGTTCCATAATCGGATCCTATTTGTCAATATATGTCGTTGAATGGCCTTAAATCAATCCATCTTTTGACGAGCCAATCGACGGTCTGCATCACAGATGAGGTGCGCGAGTACTAAGATTGTGCCAATATCTGCTATTGTAAACCTTCACGCATCTGGTCTCAGCTGTACAGTTACGAGATCATGTAACTCTGATGGACGTCCGGAATTAAGTACATTCAACATCTGAAGACATGCAAGTCAGTAGACTCGGTCGGTATGCCTGCAGTGCCACAATTTCAAAAGTGCTATAAGTTTGCCTCGGAGATGTTCCATCAGTGCAACATACATTTGCTTCTCACGAGTCTGTACCGAAACCCAATCATTACGACTCGCCTGTTTTCTGAAGAGCCTGGGGCCAGTAGATTGTGCCCGGTAGATGTCGTAAACCTCAGTTTCCTGGAACGCAAGGACTGGGATTTCCAGTTGCGTAAGATGTTTAACCGATAAGAGTCGGAGTATGGCTGGCTCTGGCGGAAGCCAGTGCTCGACGGGCAGGCTCTGCCAGCTGAATCTAATCAATTCGGCACACATAGTCTCACTGGTAATATCCAAGGTGTTGCAAAAATCATCGAGCACCGCGACATTAGGTTGATGTCCCCTCAGCTTTCTCTTATGGGTGGACAGTGGTGAACTATTCCATCGGCCCAAAGGCTTCAGAAGCTCTGCTGGGATATCAGCTCTGCAACGTCACAGGAAATCTAGGTTCAAAAGCATCATTTGGATCCCATGGTGTAGCCCATAGCTGTCTAGTATTTGCCGCGCAGCATCATTCTTATTGGAATGTCGCCATTTGTCTTTGATTTGTTCCTTGTGCGCAAGCTCGCCAAACTCAGTGAAATACTGCAAAATACTACCAAACTGGTACACATGATCTTGGAAGTAGCTAAGCAAATGCATCTTAAGGAAGTTGAAATGAGATTCCGCGTAGATCAGGTGCATACAATGGTCATTCTCCTCATCTCGATCCTGCTCCTGCACCCGATGTCGCTTAGATTGCGAGAGTAATCGATCGGTATGCGCCCTCTGATGCCGTAGATCCCTCCGCTGGTCGCCTACCTTTTTCTGTGTCCATTTAGATATTCAGAACTCCAAGAAGATATCCTTCGTCAAGTGGAACCCATTGAGATATTCTTCCATATACTCTATGGTCTCAGGTGTATGGCTTCGGTATTGGGCCATCAAACTGATATCCATTAATGACCTCACACAAACGAGAGCACGTTTGTAGAATATTTGTTATGCACTGTCCGGCTGTTCCAACGCCATGGCGAGAACTCCCAAAAGACATCTTCCCAGGTTTCTCATCTCCTTCTCCTTCCACTGCGTAACCTCGCGGTAGGCTTTTTTGGGAATGAAGAATTCTGTGTATGGGGGTAACGCCTGCAGCCGTAAGTGTTTCTTTAGAAACCCTTGAACCCAAATCCATCATTGGTTTGAATAATCCAAGATAGGTGGTATGGAGCAAATCGGGCTTGTGCAGATTACCGGCGGAAACTCTAGGAAGTCCATGAAAAACATTACGGCCAGACTTGATGCCGAAAGCATTAAATGTGGTGTGTACATCTCCCGACGTGGACTCAGTCTGGTCCAGAATTTCTTGTTCCAGGCGCCCGTATCTCGCATAATCTCTGACCGGATATCTTTTGTGGTTGTTGGATTCTAACATGTCCGTAGGTATCTCACACCTTGGACTGTTGTTTGATTTTATTCCATGAAGTGCAACATTCTCCATATGGTCCGTAATCCACGCCGCCAGGATGGGGAAACACGTCCGGACGGTCCCATCGGCTCAATCAATTGGCACACCCTCGATCGTGAACTCTTGCAGTATCACAAATAGGAGCTTAAATATGCCTTGTAGTTTATCAGCATTGATTTGTCTCAGCAGCTCGTTTGCGGAAGAGGACTGTAGAAACTTGGTTGGGACTGGCAAGAGCGCAAGAAGGAGAATGACCATCGATCCAGGGCAGTTACGCTTGGATGACGGAATATTTCCCATTGTGATAAAGACAGGCCACGCCTTCTTGTCACCAGAGAAGTTGCTGAGGTGCGTCTGATCCGACATTCTAATAATTGGTATCACAGTCATGCCAGGTGGAAGTGTTTCCTGTGATCAGTTAGCTGGAGTCTTTGCCAATACTAGAGGACAAGCAGTGGGAACCGTACTTGAACGTCCCACCACCACTGGCAGTCAGCTGTATGCATTTCTGCATATACTCTCTGGCCATTAGGATCGTATTCACGTCTCAGCGCATAAACAATATTCTCTAGGTACGCTATCTGCCGGAGAAGATATCGGACACAGTCTAAAACATTATGGTAGAAGAATGGCAAGGTTCTCACGCCGTCTTTGACTTGACCTTCGTACCATTATAGATATGAACTATACGGGTCCAGAGAGCAGAAGTGGTTCTCGAGTATATGCATTGACCTATAGCCAACATCCGCTGATGCGCCAAGGCCTTTTGAAAAGTATTTGTTAATCTGTCTCTTAAATACATTACTTTGGATGAACCAAGATGCAAGCTCGAAATTGTACACATTCTCAAATGGCGCCCATGGATCTGCGCACAGATTCACGAGTTCCTCCTCAAATCTCCTCATTTATCTAATAGATTCCACAGCACCCAGATAATTCTTCGGTTTGCAGAGCATGGAAGACGCGTCGACTGAATGGAGTGATTCCATATCGGACTCATACGCAACCCCATCGTTAGTCGCATCTGGTCAGTGGCTAGTGGAGTCTGTATCTAACTGAAGGACTTAATCCTGCTGGTCGCTCTCGCGGGGAGGGGAGGAGTCGTGGGGCAATCGGTTGGGTTCGGTGGCGCGAATACCTGTGAAGGAAGTACTCCTTATGTGTTCCGCGAGAAGAGCGCTGAGACCCACATGCGCCGTTCGAAGGTGTTCCTCATCCGGGCCAGCGCGGCCGTATTTGGGGCGACAAAAAGTTCATTTGATCAGCATTGCAAGATTTAGATTTGTAGACTCGGACGTTGACAAGCATGTGAATTATGAGGTAATAAAATACCGGCTGTTGACGTGTCATCTCATACCAGCAAGCACCAAGTTCAGACGATCTAAGACGCAGCTAGTAGTCGATTGTGCTTAGTGCAAGATAGTCGTATACGTATACCTTGAAAAAGAGAATATCTTGTCGTACGATGTTCCATTTTTCAAGTTACAACGCTGAAGGGCGCCAGATGTCTCGAACGTCCAATGCTAGAATTCTTAAATAATCTTGATATTCTTTCATGATACCTAGAACGTCAGGGACTTAAATATTTAAAGTCAATGGGGCACCACCAAAGAAATGTCATACCAAAACTTTTATCTACAACATACCCAGTATTTACAATGCCCGGAACACACAGTTTATCACCAAAAACAAACCGGCAGACATGGCCAATAATAACAATACGCAGTCCATCCACATGCCAATCAATGCCAAGGGACACAAAGCTCCAGTGGGGCATGTTTACCAACGTCCACTTATTGTACTCGAAGGTCCAATTACCACGGAGAGGGCCGGGAATGGAAGAATTGTAACATATAAGACGTGGCTTAACTTTACTTAGGATGAGCCAGGCAAAGTGCTATATACCAGATGGCAAAATACAGTCAAAGAGCAGATGTCAGCAAGGAATTATATTAATATCAATACTTTTCTGAATGATGACTGCCGCGAGATTTTCCGCGAGATGAGGAGATTGCGCCCGGCCTGCGATACGCTTATGAGGGCAGTTGCCAATAACATCTACTGGACTCGGCCGGTGGCGCCAGATCGAAGAGGCCATCATTTCACTTATTAAGGACCGCCGGAAGAAGCTAACTGACACTGTTCTTAACAAAGGCGGTCCCCAACCTGCACGGGGCACTCCAGCAGTCGTCCCCGCGCAGGTCCCTGTTGACGATTCGTTGCTCCCATGTGGAGCCCCGGCGCATTGGGGCATGAATAGACAAAAAACCCCAGAGCTAAAAGGACGGCCAGCCTCGGAGGGTGAGCAGGACCACCAGTATGATCAAGATGATGCCGCACTCTTTGAAGATCGTACACAAAAGAGACGCCAAGGGGTAGAAAGTGCCGCGGCAGCTGAAGAAGTCCCAGATGACGGGGACCTGTATTTAATGACGACGCGCACAAGACATCTAGTTCCGCAAGAGCCTACAGCCAAAAGAAGTCCGGTTCAAGAGTCTGCCGTGAAGAGAGCTGCTATTGTCGAAGACAAAGATGATGACGAGCTATTAGAAGGTCGTGCATACAAGAGACGCTGAGGGCTAGAAAGTGCCGCGGCTGCCGAAGAAGTCCCAGATAACAGGGACCTGTATTTAACACTGACGCGTGCATGACGTCTGGTTCTGGAAGAGCCAACGGGCAAAAGACGTGCGGTTCAAGAATCTGCCGGGAAGAGAGCTACTATTGTCGAAGACTAAAATGATGACGAGCTATTAGAAGGCGGTACGCACAAGAGATGCTGACGGCTAGAAAGTGCCGCGGCTGCCAAAGAAGTCCCTGATGACAGGGACCAGTACTTGACGCGGATGCGGATAAGACGTCTAGTTCTGGAAGAGCCTGTGTCCAAAAGATGTCTGGTTCAAGAATCTGCTGTGAAGAGAGCCGCTATTGTCGAAGACAAAAATGATGAAGAGCTCTTTGAACAACTAGTACCAGGAAGACGTCTAGATCTAGGTGCACCTATTGCCAAAAGACGTCCAGTTTAAGATTCAGTGGCAAAAAGAGACACGAGTACAGAATATAGCCCGAATGTGCATGGACCTCGGGCAATTGTGCCTCGCCCTGAGATATGGCCCGAGAGTGTCCGAACAAGTTAGTTCATTTCCCAACCTCCAATTAGATTTGAGACTCCACTTACTGACTAAGTGCCTGAGTGTAACGGGAGCTCCCTGTGAGAAGATAAATCGCAAGGATGCGGCCGTACCGAAGCTTTCTTCGTACTCAAAATGAAGAACAAATATGTAAGAGAGAAAACCTTAATATTGAAACTTAATATTGTTAAGCCACAGCTTTACTCAATAAGTTCTCGAGAGGATAGTTGATCGTCTTAGGAGAAGAGGTCTCGCATATACTTAAGTAGAATTATATTGCCAGCTCCTCTCCATTACTCCTAAGCTCACCACCATCGCGAGCAAGCCCATCTCCTCTGGGCCTCGGGCTAACATTCTGTCAAATGTCAACCGGCTCTGCTAGTTCATTATCCGACGTGAAGTGTCTATGCAGTATCCTGACACACGCAATCAACTGCAGGAGAAAACTCTTCACATCGTTGTCCGGGCCTGTTAGTGGCGAACTAACAGGTTACTGATAAGCTAGTCTAATATTGACCTCATTGTCCCATAAGTATTTGTCTATGCAAGTACTGTAGACTACCATTCAATGGTACCCCTAAGTTCTGCAAGTCTGTCGTCTTCTACTGTCTTCAACACGATAGCTTGGTCTACAAACTCCCGTGTGGAGGTACTTAAGCCATTGGCTTATACGGGCGCTACCCACAGCCTTTGACGTTAAGTACACCTACTAAGACAAGACTACTACGATCTAGAGTTCGCTAACAACCTCCAGACATCTTACAGTCTTTCAGGAACAAACGGGAGTTGCAGGTCTACCACTTATCTGAAGGCCTTCCCGGCTTCCGGTATACCTCACATCCTACCTGGGTAGGCTTATAAGTATCAGTGGCATATGCAGTCAAGAATAACCTTCTGTGTAACCATTGGATCGCCCCATGCCCTCCCATATATCCTGCGAACAGCTTTCAGTCAACTGAACAGCGACAACGTATACGGTATTACTCCGCCCTCTTTAATCATAGGCTTTTATTAGTGAACCAGCCACTACCCTTCAGTTGGCCCATGATGCATTGTCTGTACATGGGGGCCAGAGGGGGGTATTGGATTCAGATATTCCAATGTTGACTCGAGGTGAGATTTTCTCCGGTTCTTAGCTCAACAACGGATTACCCGATTGAGTCCATATTCGAACCTCCTTTATAATCTCGCGTAACAAACATTTCTATAACTTTTCCTGAAACTTCACGTAATCTTTTACACTCAAGGTAGGGTAACTCCTATCCAAAAGTAGGGTAACCATCTTACCAAGGTAGGGTAACTATATTCCCGAAGGTAGGGTAACCAACCACCTTTGGTAGGGTAACTCGCTGGGACTCCCAATGATCTTCCGAACCCGCTGCATGGACTTTTCCCTACCTACCTGGTATACCTTTCTAGTTCGCAGTCTAAGCATTACCATTTGCTTTGTCCACATGGTAACCCTTTAGTAGAGTTACTAGACTAGCCTAATTGTAATGCTTCCGGGCTCCGGCATGGGATAAGACTATGTCTACTGTAAGATCCAGCAGGGTCGTTACAAAGAGATGTAGATTGGAGTGCGTTGCTTGGTCGCCCTTGTGCAGTGCGTATAGTGTGGGTCCGGCCGTCAACACGGGCTGTTGGTCTTCATGGCGCGGAAAAGACCACAGTAGATACATCACCCAACTATGATTTCCTGCATTGGCGCCCATCTCACATCTCCGGAATACAGTTTGGTGTGTAAGATTCATCTAATATTTGCGGATTGTGCACCATGATGTTAAGATGGGTACCTGTCCAACAGGTTCGCTATATCTTGGGCGCCACAGCTGAGGGGGCCCAGCTACTCCGCCAACGTCCCACACAACCACGATCACAGTTGGACTTCATTTTCATCGAAGCAATTGAATCGTTGCACCCCTGGCCGCTCTCTAATCCAGTTTATCAGGACCCATTAGATCTCCTAGTTTATTGTTACCACTATGAGTGCAACGTGAGGGCGGAAACACCGGCGCAGAGAGGGCTCCCCTAGATTCGGGAAGATGCTTTATCAGTTATTGATGGCCAGGCAGACCCAACCGCACATCAGATACATACGAGGGTACCCACATTTGACACCATAGGTGATAGTGGTGCCAGCAATGACCATGGGTCGGCAGAAGCTTATGAGTGAAGGATTGGATGCGGCGTCAATCTACATTCGTGTTGGCGAGAGTTTTATCTTTGGATTATGAGAATTGACGTGAACCTGTACGTCGGCTCTGCGGATGTATCCCCATAGTGCTTTTCTGCATATGATATCTTCCGCTTCGAGACCTTTGTGTGGTATGGAACTTGAAGCCCGCTGTGCTTGGAGATGGTGCACTACGCCTAACAACTCAAACGTCAGTGTAGTACAGGGGGGTTAGGGTAGGGTGGTCGACGCCCATTGGCAGCAGCACTAGTGCATGGCTTAAAAGCTTATTTCATCAAGGAAGCTGCAGGTGCCACAAGAACGCGCATACATGTGCCATTCTAGCTTTAAAATAATACTATCTATATAGACAAAGACCAAAACATTAGAAACCATTTGATGCCAGTGACCTTTCCCCATGAGCAGAAAGCTTAGTCTGCAAGATGGTTGAAAAATGCCTGCGACGTGCACGGACGTCTTGGCATCGTGAGTTTGTTTGTATACCCCCCCCTCGTAGGTTCGCAACCTATATGGTCCCACTATAAGAAACCCCCCGTGGTTATCTTTCATAACTTCCCTTCGTCACAGTAACATCCTTCTTCCATTTCTCCTTCACCACAACACCCTTCCTTGGTTTCTCCACCACATCCACCCCTCTACTGCTCCTAACCTGATCCCTACATTCCAATTCTCCCAACGTTTAAGTTTTAAATTTTTACTACCAGCTACAAAATAAAAATGGTGTCTAAGAAGTCACAAAAAACCCCCACCCTGACTCCAAGGGAAGCTCTATTCTGAGCATACACAGCTGAAAACTATTAACATGTTCTGTCCTTCCAGACGCCCCGCAGCCAGCCCATACGAAAGAGAATTGAGGGGAAACCAACGTCCCGCCAGGCAAGCTGAAGAGAGTAGGGTCAGGAAAGGCGAACGCCCAACTGGCTAACACAATGATGGTAAGGTCCAAGCTGGAAAAGGTCCCACTACCCAAGCCCTACAAGCCGAAGTCGAGAGCCGGTCTCATGCTGCCGCCTACGGCGTGGAAATTGTTATCCCGATAATCGCTTATCTGGTCGCCCAATCTGGCAAAAGCGACGTCCAGAGACGCCCCCCTCCCATTGCCCAACCCCAGGGAAGAGGAGCCTGTAGGGGCACTTTGTCCCGCCGCCCCTGCCGAGGGAAGTGAAGTCTCGAGACAGCCCCGTCACGTCGCCCAGCCCTAGCAGAGAGAACCCCCAAGAGGCACTCGTCCCGCCACCCCTGCCTCATGACGCGAGGTTCAGAGACAGCCACGTCACGTCGCCCAACCCCAGCAGAGAGACCCCCCGAGAGGTACTCGTGCCCGAAGACAGGTGTCGGAGACAGGGTTTGTAATTGTTCTCCGCCTTCTTACGTTAGACGAATAGATCTAAGCTTTTATATCAGCAGTGGGCCAAGTATCCAAGTAGTGGAGAACCCACATTTCGAACCGGTGGTTGAGGACTCTATGTAAGTAAAAAATGTCATCTTTAGGAATTCTTTATAATGTACCAAACTAACTATCATCCTTCAACCAGCGGGCGCTATGGTAAAATAGCTTACGCCGAAAGCTGGTGTGAGCTCCAGAAACCTCGCTCCAGCTCTGCCCTTTACAGAGCTCAGTGCGAGGAGATTTGGGCCTATATGACAGCGCGCTCCTGGGATCCACGCCACCTGACTGACGTCCAGTTGAACTCAGTCCCGAATTTGGCACGCTTCCTTCCCCCTGTCGCAGACCGGATCAAGCTTGTTGAAACCAAGCACCGGGCTGCTAGCGTCGGAGAAGTTGAACGTCATTCAAGGATCTTGGTCCATGACATGGTCAAGAAACTTCTG
Organism: Tuber umbilicatum; assembly: GCA_003313605.1. Classification (NCBI taxonomy): domain Eukaryota; kingdom Fungi; phylum Ascomycota; class Pezizomycetes; order Pezizales; family Tuberaceae; genus Tuber; species Tuber umbilicatum. The sequence goes on from QLOI01010068.1 coordinate 106,296, forward strand.
ACGGCGAACGAGCGTTTTCTCGCAGAGTGGGTGGTGGTGGGGGAGGTCGGGGGACCTCAGAGTAAGTATTCCCTTGGATCTAATTTCTGTTATACACGTACTATCACAACTCATAAGTGGCTCAACCCAATAGGAGGTCCTAATATTGCCCACGGGCAATACGGATCCATATCGTTCGCCGGACAGGCACCCTCGAGGGTGGCCATCCCTTTCTTGGTGTAATGACCCTGCTGGATCTTACAGTAGACCTAGTCTTATCCCATGCCAGAGCCCGGAAGGGTTACGGTTAGGCAAGTCAAGTAACTCTATCAAAGGGTTACCATGTGGACTAAGCAAATGGTAATGCTTAGACTGCGAACGAGAAAAGGTATACCGGGTAGGTAGGAAAGTCAACGCTGCGAGTTCGGAAGGTCTCCAAGAGTTCCGGCGAGTTACCCTACCTTAGGGAGTATAGTTACCCTATCTTGGTAAATAGGTTACCCTCCTTTTGAATAGGAGTTACCCTACCTTGAGCGTAAAAAGTTACGCGAAGTTTCAGGAAAAGTCATAGGATTATTTGTTACGCAAGATTATATAGGAGGTTCAAATCTGGGCTCAATCGCGTAATCTGGTGTTGGGCTACGAACTGAAGAAAATCTTGCCTTGGGCGAACATTAAGAAATCTGTGTCCAACACTCCCCTCTGGCCCCGATGTACAGACAATGCGTCGGGGGCCAACTGTAGGTAAGTTGCTGGTTTACTAGTAAAAGCCTATGATTGAAGACGGCGGCGTAATACCGTATATGTTGTCGCCGTCCTTCCGACCGGAAGCTGTTCACAGGATATATGAGGGGGCATGGGGCGGCCGAATGGTTACACGAGAATTGGTTCTTGAGTGCATACACCACTGATCCTTATAAGCCTACGGTGGTAGGTATGTAAGGTATACTAGAAGCCAGGGAGGCCTCCGATTGAGTGGAAGACCTTCGACTCCTGTATGTCTCCGAAAGACCGTAAGATGTCTGGAGGTTGTTAGCGAGCTCTAGATCGTAGTAGTCTTGTCTTAATTGAGGTGGTTATCGTCAGTAGCTATGGGTAGCGCCTGTATAAGCCAATGGCTTAAGTGTCTCATCACGGGAGTCCATAGACCAAGCTATCGTGTCGAAGACAGTAGAAGACGATAGACTTGTCAAACGTAATGGTTGTC
>QLOI01010069.1:0-12568 GCA_003313605.1 Tuber umbilicatum
GCGCCCTCTCCCTCTCCAGCTCGGCCAAGCGCTCGTCAATCCCACTACCCCCCGCATCATCCGCGACAACCTCCACTTTCAACAGTTTATTATTCGGATCCACCAACGGGCCAACCGGCTGTAACGGCGATATCGACCTCCCGTTGACCGGCGGCCGAACAGCCTCATTCTGACCCCTCTTTGGCGGGTTCGACCAATCGGGATGTCTAGTGCCGTAAATAATTCCGGGGTCGAAATCATCCGGGAGATCCCTCGAGCTTCGGGCCTTTGCATTATCGCCGAGTAAACCACTAGTTTGCGAGGAGCGCCTCCGCATAAGCAGCGACATGGGGTTCAGGAGGGTGAGCTTTGCATTTTTCCGGTACGAGGATGTTATCGTCGTCGAGAGGGGGTGTCCGCCGATGCCGACGCCACCGCTCTGGCTAACAGCATTATTACTACTGCTATTGCTACTGGGATTATTGTGGGAACTTGATCCACTGGCGGGAGCAGCGAGAGAAGAAGGTTGAGCTGCCAAAGCGGCATTTGCAGCCTTGACCTGCTGCGATAAGGTGGACGTCTTCGCGCTTGGCGCAGGCTTTGCCGACAAGGGCTTCGAACTCCGCGAGCGTGGGCGAGGCGGTGGAAGCGGTAGAGGTGGTAGAGGTGGCGGAGGAGCAGATACAGTTGGCTTTGCCGTCGCCGGCGGCTCCGACACGTGCGACGAATTGGAAGTACCGGGCCTGGACGAGCTGGCGGTACCCTCCGTGAGCCATTGCCCCGGTGAACCAAGTCCTGGTGAACCACTATCTATCGGGGGGAGAGCATCAAGCGGGGCAACACTAGGCGGGGAAGTTCGCGGTGGTGGTGGATGTGACGAAGCTAAACTGATAGAGGAAGTGGAGGCTCCGGAAGATGGGGACTTTGAAGGAGGTGGTACCGCTGACGTGTTTCCCTGGCTCGAAGCCGAGCGACGGTGATGACGGAGAATATTGAGTCGAGGCATGGCGGGAGAATGCGAAAATTGGTATAGATGGGTGATGGTGGGGGGGGGGGTAAAAGAAGTAAAAAAAAAAAAAAAAATCGGCGGGGTATGATAGGTGGCTAAGTTAGGTAGGATAGCAGAAAAGCTCAGCAGGGCAACCCAACTCTCGGGTCTTTCACCGACAATGTTCTAGTATTTCGGTGAGTAGAGAGAAGAGAAGTGAATGAGAGGGAGAGGGAAGAAGGAGAGTAAGGAAGAAGGATCGACAAGGAAGAGAGGGAAAAGAAAAGAAAAAATAAACCTCCTCTCCAAGCTACAATACCGGCACCCTGATTCCCCCGGGGCTGAGACGAACTCACTGCACCAAGACATACTTTGAGTACAGCAGCAAAAAGTGCCATCACCGAGAAGTACGAGTATGATACCACCACCACCACCACCACCACCACCAACCTTAATAAACCAGCCCACTGTGCAGTCCCCAGTACGAGTACTCGAGTACAGTACAGGAGAGAGCGCGGGGAAAAAAAAGGAAGAAAAAGAAGGAAATCCCACTCCCAAGGTAGTGAGAAGTTTCCTTTTTTCTCGTTCCCCTCCCCTTTCCCCTCATAACCGCCTTGACCCTCCGGGAGTCCAAGGCGGCGTGGAAACGCCCAACTTCCATCCATGGATTATGGATACTAAATTTACATCTGATAACCTATGCGTACCCCCCGTACCGACCCGAGTATTCCAGGGAACGACAATGACATCCCCACCCAGCAACGGATCCCAAACGACAGTGGGCTGCGGGGGTGTGTTTCGGGTATGGCCAAGCCAGGCTGCATACAAGCTGAACCGTTCGAGCTCCGTGTCTCTGCGCTATTGCTTTTTGTTTGTAAAGATTGTGCTCGCGAGGAGGTGATTAGGAATCGCATGCTCGTATCGATGGGTGGGTTACCGGTAATTCACCTGTGTGCGACCAGTTTTATTTATTTTCCCTATTCACTCGGTCGAGCGAGAAGCTCATGCCCGGAGGGAGTGCGAAGGTAAAGAGTACTTGTACGGTAGAAGCACAGATCGTAAGGCTATTTATGGTTATCAGCACACGGGCGAGCGCAGTACGGTAGGATGCGGAAGGAACTTGTTTGCCCGAGCGGACAGCAGAGGTGCCGTTGTGCAGCGAGAGAATTTAACTATTTCAACTGAATACAGATATCATACAGTAATGCGCCTGTAGTCGTTACCCCAAAAAGGGTGCCGATGCTTGGTGCAGGGACGATTGCGGTACTTGAGTAGGTCGTGTTGACATAGGTAACTATTGATGATAAGGCTTGGCCACCCGGTTCCTCCATGAAACTGGACTAGAATTGAGGGTCCTAAATGCCAACTTCCATAACACCTTTACCCTTCGCCGGGGTACTGGCACTGGTGCTGTACACCCATTCAAACTCGCACAACGCATAGGCGAGCATGACTCCGATGACCATCGCTTACGGTTTTTTTTTTTCTTTTTCTTTCTTTTTTATTACAACTTGGCAAGTTATGATGCCAATACCGGTCAGTCGGGTAACTTAATCACCGGTAACTTGCCAGATCCTTACTGCCTGCCTCCCTGCAAATTTTCCGAGATCTCCTTGCAATGGTTCCCCATAATTTTACATCTCCGCAGCATGTCCGGTCCCAATGCTTTTGCAATTAAACTAGCCCCCCCTCCTTGATACCGGTAGCTATTCTCATTTTTTACAGGAAGCCTTCGATTCAAATTGGCTTCATTTTCACCTCATTTTTACATCTTTCTTTTGATCAATTATGTGCTCTAAAATGGTTCAGTGAGCTCTGCTTCTAGGAGGTTAACGGCGCCTGTCCTGGACCTTGGCTGACACTGAAATAATAGCTAGAGGATACCCAACCGCAGTATTGTACAATCGACTACATGGCCAATTGTTCAAGGAAGGTAAGAGTGGGTACGAACAACATCAGTAAAATTATATATGCCGAAGACTAAAGTTCAAGAGGTAGAAAGAAAGTCAAACAGATCAAACTGGTAGGAGGAGGAACTAATCTTGTTATGTGATAGACACAAAATCGCACGGCATATGACACTGCAATGATAGTAGGTTGAATTTGGCTGTGAACAAACGATATGTTCATAGGTGAATTTTATGCTGGGCTGTTTACAAGAAAATATATCCCCACCTGCGGTTGCCGTCTTGGAAAGAAAAAAGAAGTGAAAAGGAAAAGGGAAATGGCAATAGGAATAGTGAAAATGGGAAAGGGGTGATTACAAAAGCGTTCCCGACAAAACACAAATTCTACATCAACCTTGAACAGAAATCACAACCTAAATGCAAAGTTAAGCCTATTGCCTCTGTTACAAAAAATGCACGATACAAACAAATCCCCACAGTACCCTGCATACCATTTTCTCACACCTTATTGTGTGCCACCCATCACTGTATCATCCTCATCCTCATCATAGCCTCCACTGCCACTTTCATCGCCACTCCCATCCTCCTCCGGTACCTGGGAAGGCCCCCAAGTAACCATCGACCGCATTACCTTGTCTGTGAGAACGAGTCTGAACTGATTGATGGTCAAGTCAGCTGCCCCGGGTTTAACATCTCTGGCTTCTGGAACACTCTGTGCGAGTGAGTATTCGCTTGTGCAGTCTTCCAGGATAACGAAAACAAGGTATATGTTCTTGATAGTAGCCGGTAGTGATTCACAAAGCTTCTTCACCCCATGTAATTTGATATCGTGACTCTTGGCGATGGTGATTTGAAATAGAATCAAGGTATCCAAACCACTAAACACAAGTCCATCAACCGATTCAAAGTTCGTGGCATATGGGAAGAAATATTTTCCAATTACATCTTGCTCAATACCCAGGCCACCCTCCACTCGAACCAGTGTTGCCAAGTTTTTGGCATCCGTAAAACAATTGAGGGATTCAGACCGACATATCTTGAATTTGAGGGGCGGGGTGTTATTGTCTTCTATCAGAAGTTGATCAGCCTCAAACGATCCACCCAATTGGAACCAGTTGTGTGCATATGCGTCGAAAATCCAGCCAGCTGAGGTGCGGAGTGGTCTTTGGTGGGCGAGCTGTTTGTAGAGCTCAAAACACTTCAATTGTGAGTTCATCTGTGCCTTCTCGAAGACCTTGTAGGCAATCCATTTGGTAACAATTCTATCGTGACACGACCTCCTATTATGGGTGGGATGCATAATAGCTATCTTATGCGAAGCTTGCTGATGTACGCTATTCTCTACCGTTTGGAACCCACCCTGTGTAAGGAAGCTAATTATTTCGCGATTGACTTCGCCAAGGTACTTATCGAGTGAACGGTTATAGGCATCGATATCCATCACCGAGATTGACTGCAAGCAGGCCCTAGCGATAGGGCCCAAAGAATTAAAGGTTGTGAAGAGCATTGCAATTTGGCGTGGACTAGGGGGTTCACCATTTGCAATACTATTGCAAGATAGTTTGGTCAGCAGGTATCTTTTGCAGCATGAGAACGGACTATTACCAGAAAGCAGCTACAATCTCATCCCACCCCTAGTTGGTCATGTAGCGTGATGTAACATTCCGATCCTTCTCCCACTGACGCGAAGCTTTCATCTTCGCTGGCGAGGCCGCCAGTACCACAAACCAACTGTGGCTCTCGTTCCATCTTTCATCAGTAAGCGCCCCATCCGTTAGGATCCAAAGCTTTTTCTTTTGATCCTCGGGAAGGTAGAATAGGTAATTGGCATCGCTCTTGCTCCCGTGGGAAACGCCATTACACAAAAAGCACTGGCCATCATTGGAGCGAAAGACAGTTGGTTGACCAGCCAGAAGCCTGCGTACCAGAAGGTAAGAAAGAAGAAAAGATTTTCCTTTCACTTTGTTAGAGCGGGGGTCAGAAAAGGACTAAGGCAAATACTACGTACCTGAACCAGGTTGACCGGCCATTTGGTAATCCAGATTCAAGTGCCACGCCGGTTTTCCAGTCTTAGTGTTGATGTCCGACCATTTTTTCGACTCGACCATCAATAGTTCATGTTCGATTCTCTCAAACTCTCGACGTACAAGAAGTCGATCTGTTCAACATGGAAGCTCTGACTCAACCTCAAGTACCTTGAACACTTTCTCCTCCTTTCCATTTGCGAATTCCGGATCTGGAAATAACTTGTCTACCTCCTTAAGGTTGACCTTATATCCTAGACGGAAGCCGTGTTGTGGCCAGGGAATGGAAAATGTGCGCTTGCCGATGACAGCTAATTGTTTTCCCCACAATTCATCGTAGAGGCCCTGCATTGTTTCGAACGTATTTGTACTATTAATACTAGGTGATGGTAGAAGTTTGGTTTGCGATAGTGGAGAAAAGAGTTATTCAGTTATGTTGCTGGTTGGGGGTGTATATTGGTGTTTTTGTATAGATAGGAGGGGGGTGGCTCATTGAGTACTGTACGTGTGCTTTAAATGGGAAAACAGATACATGACTGTTTACCCGGCTTTCCACGTGCCAAGATGCATGCACGCCAGTCGTTCCTCGCCCGAAAAATGCTAAGACGACCAGGAACTTTAGGGATAGCGACCACATCCTCCGTATTCAGCCTAGTGTTCCAGGAGTCACGGAACCTGAGCCCCACCACAAACCGACTCTTCAAGCTTTGAACAGTGGCGACACTTGAAACAACGACGATTTTGTGATGATGATTGCACGATGATGAGGCACTGAATGATGGGGCTGCCAATGATGATCGGTCAAGTGGCATGACAGTAGATAGAAGACGAACCAGAACTATGAACCATGAACGAGATGTGGGGCGGAAGGGCGGCAAATGGTGGAACTGCGGGTGAAAAAACGTTTTACCTACAATGGGTTTGGCAATCTTGGTGGCATTGTTGCCCATTATCCTTCCTGCATTCGCGAAACTTCAGAGAAATCACACAGGTATGGCCATCGCGCGGGCTGTTCAGTAATGTATTTTGCTTTTCTGTTTATTCAGATTTTTCTCGTCAATTTCTCATCCAGTATTACCGCGGTTCTCCAGCAATTAACGGATAACACTGCACCAGCGCCATCAATTTTGGCCCAGAACCTACCAAAGGCGTCCAACCTCTTCTTCTCAGAACCTGCTACTACCAGCATTCACTGTTAGCGGTGGAGTAATTCTACAAACTGTGTCATTACTCTTACAATTCATTCCTAGTCCAATCGCTGTCTATGGCTCGTCAGGAGTTTATCCCGGCTGCGCGGCTCCCGCAGGCGAAATGGGGCACTATCTTCCTGGTACATCTGAATTTGGGGCGCGTTGGGGTTGTTCACTCGGCCATCTCCCCAGGGGTTCTCACCTCCAATGTCTCCACGTTCAGTCTTTTCTGGACAGTATATCGTTACAACTTTCTTTACGTCAACAACTTTATCTTCGATACAGGGGGTTTGCTCTTCCCCAGGGCGGTCGACCAGTGGTTTACAGGAATATATGTTATTGGGGCTTGTTTGATTGGTCTATTCTTCCTTTTCCGGGATACTGAAGATTGTGTGTTTGCTTTCCTCGAGCAATTATCATGATCGTTGTCATGATCTTTACCGTCCTATACCAACATAATTTGAACTCGGCTTTCGGTCCATTGTTAACCCACTTGCCCATCACTCTGGAGGATGGCGCTGATCTCCGTGGTAGAGCATTGGCAAAGGATAACGAAAGGCGAATACTGTTGGCTAGTGGCAACATCGTTTCGGAGGAGCAGGAATGCGACGGTCTGAATGAGGTTTGTGCAGAGTGGGAAAAGCGAGAGAGGCGCATGGATCAGCGTGCGGATGTGATTGAAATGTGGAAAATCCGCAACATCCACGAAAAGAAAAAGGAAGGAAAGTCGTCATTCTCAAGAGGCCGAAGACAGGCCGAGGGGCCAGAGGCCAGAGAGCCACAAATGAAATTGCGTCCTGCACAGCCAAAGTAACAGCCGCATACTAGACTTGAGCTAATGTTGTTTGGAGACATTTACCGATCAGATTGAAGACTTGTTGCCGGTGGAACGGGACATACTCGTTGGTATAGTATTCCAAGACGTGCCTCTCCGGGCGTAACGCCCAGTGACCGGGATACCAAGGGATGGTCTGGTATTTCTGACGACTTGATTCGGTCCACACATAGGTTTAGTGACAATGTCTGGATTAGCAACGAAAATTTTGTTCTGGATTACAAGGGTGGAGTAGTGTACAGGCGTCCACCACTAGATTTTAATCTACAGAATTTGGTAAATCTATAATCCAAGCAAGCAACTACCAGTTATTTTATATTCATTTTTTCCATTGTTTTGGTTAGCTCTAATTCATTCGATCGGCGTTCTGTTTCACGGTGAGTGTAGTATTATGCATATTTTTAATTTGAGTGATAATGGATGACGAGGTTGAGGTTTAGGGAAGAAGGGAAATTTGGAACGTTTCCTTACTTTGTACTATATTGGTATCATAACAACTTATAGGATTGGCTTTTGTTGTATTGAAGGGATTGTGCTTGCGCTCGTAATACCATTTCTGTACGCACGATGAAACTGGGCTGATGACGAACGGCAAAGTATTTGGAGGGCAAAAGAGAAAATGTCATAGGTGGGCAACAAAAAATTACTTGTTACTTATCCCTGTTCGTCATTGGCCCAATTGCATTGCAAGTACAGGTAAAACTATACGAGTACTCGGGGGTCCTTGATGGCGATCTAAGGATTATTTGATGGGGTGATAATGTTTCTTCCAAAGGGATACAAAGCTACGAAAATCGAACTCCTTGACTAGCTGCTTCGAAGCGGCACCCAATTGAACTAGTGAGACCCAAGGTTTAGAAGGAACTTTCATTATATCAATGAGTTTATTCAGAATTCGGCTAATTCTGTTATTATCATGTTCTGGGATATCATACCTGGTAGCATAATTACTCCCACTTACTACTGTCTCCAAACAGAAAACCTTTGAAAAAGAAACAAACGGGTGCTGAACTGTCCACCCATGTCGATTGCGATACCCCTCCAGAAATACTCTCCCGCTGAGAGATTCCTGCAGTGGCGGAATTCATCTTCAGCGGGAAGTGCAGAAGGATAGTCTTTCTGGTACTATACCCCTCTTTCCCAAAACCCCTCCGCCACAAGCTAACATGTCCCATAGTGCGATGCCGGAATCTCCACCTCCGCCAGCATTCCGGACTTTCGCACCCCGGGTACAGGCCTCTACTCCAACCTCCAAACACTAAACCTCTCTCACTTGGAGGCTGTCTTCGATATAAGCTTCTTCCGCACCAATCCTTAACCTTTCAACACTGTCGCGAAATCCCTGCACCCCGGCCAATTCACCCCGACCATCACACACGCCTTCATATCGCTAACGGCAAAGAAGAACTTGCTCCACTAGTGCTTCACCCAGAACATAGACACGCTGGAACGCGCCACCGGGGTTCCGCCGGAGAAGATGTCGAAGCCCACGGCTTGTTCTCTGAGGAGTCATGCATAGATTGTCACGCCGAGTACCTGGCCGATAGGATGAAGAAGTACCTTCTCACCGGAAGTGTGCTCCAGTGTGAGACTTGCACTGGGTTGGTGAAGCCAACTATTGTATTGTTTGGGGAGAGCTTGCCAAGGGAGTTTCACATGGGGCTTAGAATGGTCGAAGAGGGGGACTTAGAGATCATAATGGGGAGCTCATTGAGTGTTTAACGGTTTGCGGCGCTTCGCGGACGGGTGAGGGAGGGGGCGGTCATCAACAATGACAGGACATGGGCGATTGGTGGCCGGACGGATGCCACACTATTGCTCGGTGGGTGCAATTGGGGGTGAGAAGGCTGGCGGTGGAGCTGGGGTGGACGGAGGGCGCTGGAGGAAGTTTAGAGATCAGTCGGAGCTAGGAGTGAGAAGAAAGCGGAACGAGATGCTGAGAGAAGCGAAGATGCCGAACTGGTAATAAGCTGGACGTGAAAGTCAGCAGCCTAACTGAAGAAGTTGAGCATAGCCTATCCGTCGTTGATGGCTGGAAGGACAACGTCATGAAAGACGCTCCCAGCCAAGAGACACGGATCGCTAGAATGGTCGAGGCCGACCTTCCAGGCCAGAACAGCCAAGTTAGCCTCGTGGACCAGAAAAAGCTCGTGGAGATCACATCCGACCAACCAACTGGTTCTTCCGAGGATATGACTAACCTTGATACTCGCGCCCGGGAGCTGGAGCATCTGGCGGGAAAAGGGGGAAAGTAGGCAGCGCGGGGGTCAATGATTTTCATAAATGTGGGATATGGGGGTGGGTGTGCGGCTGGGCCCCCACGGATAGTGTCTAAGTTGGGTTTAGTAGGTGAGAAGTCAATGTTTTTCATTCGCAATGGGGTGTAGAACTAACTACACTACAAAACCTAATAACTTGAGAGGTAGAGTAGAATACTTGGCTGTTACAATTTCGGGTACCGTATTTACTTGTTAAATTCAGCGTCTGGGATCGGCCCCATTCAATCAGAGACATAGCATCCCGTGAAGGAATAGTGTTATTCAGACGAAATATAGCTTATGGATGGTGAGCCTATGGGATCTCATTAACTGGCATTCGTCACTGTGTTAACCTACTATGCTAGGCCTATTATGGTTTAGACAGTGACTTCTGTTGAGATTGCCAATGGTTGGTTTAACGTCGTGGTCGGCAGTTATGTCGGTTCAGGAAGTACAGCACAAGTACTAATATCGTAGAGGTAAACTATGTCGGGAACTGACATGCACAGGTCATAGGAACCGGGCTTATCATTTAGCGTCATACTGAGTAATCACGATTAGTAAAGTGATAGGAGACAAGGTGGCAACCAGAAATGGCAGCAGTCCCGGTAGGGTAACAAATGATTCTCAGTTACTTTAAGATTTTGTTTGCTCGCGTGCTTCCTTCTTTTCCTTCTTTCCTTCTTTCCACTAGAGTGAAGCTGTTTCACAACAACCCTTTCAGCGGGGGCAAGGGCCCTGATCCTTCAACAGGGCTCCATCATTACGGTAGTTGCTCGGAATGTGACTAGATTTTGTCTGGCGCTTGCCCCTTTTCCACATCACTCCCGCGGCTGGCTGATTCATCATCTTCGTCATCCCAGTAATGGTCAACTTACTTCACCCTGTCTTGTTCAAGCTGCTCGGACCCAGGTAGGTGAAAGAGTCAACTGTGCTCTATAACTACTAACTGTGTGACTGAATAGCAGTATTCTACGGGTGATAGTAGGAATGGTACGGAGAGTAAGGGTAGTACCAGCAGTACGGGCAGCACGGATGAGCTCTGTGATTTGGGAAATCGGGTCGCTATGTTGGTGAAGGTAATATTTTCAATGAAAGATAGTCTCCTTAGCCACCTGAACACCCCCCCTCAGCCTGACAACTAAACCCAAATAAGAAACTTTCAGGTGGTTGAAGCTACTGTACTCATCACCGCTCGCTGCTTCATACAAAGTCTACCAATCAGCCTCTGTCCGGGTAGCCTGGGAGGCTGCCGACCCCTGAGTGCTTTAAAGTTAGTAATTCTCTAACTGTTATATAGACTTACAGTTTGGCAATGCAGAATGAATTCGCTAAGCTGAAAGCCGAGCTGGTGGAAAACATGGATAAGAGCTTAGAAAAGAGCTTGAAACCAGTCAACGATGCGATAAAAGATGCCCGCTGTTGGAATAGATGGATACTAGGGACCATTGTCATAGGGGTATGTTCTCTCCCAATTCTTCTGCACAACTCTGTGCTAACCATCAGACTAGATTATGTCAAAAATGCTTTTTTATGACATATACGTAGAAGAAAAGCTGCTCAAAAAGATGAAGAATTCGGAGTCTAAGCTTGGGACTTTCATACGCGATTCCGAGAACAGGGTTATAAAAATAGTCAAGGACGCTTTGTCTAAATTTACGCTTGAGCTTAAAGTGGCGGAACTTGAAAATGAAAAAATGTCTGATCAGGACAAGAAGAAACATTAAGGCCTGGGTTTATAATTCATCAGACATGGTGCACCACGTCCAAAGCTTGGACTGGGGGGAGCGGGACTTTAATGAGAGGGGATTCTGTCTGATCGGAACGAGGAGAGACATTAGGGGATAGGGGAAGGTTATAATTAATAATTAATCAGACACAACGTCTTTGAATCTCTGTGCTAATGCCTGTGCATACTCGGGGGTGTACGTAAATGATGGGACGTACAGGGGTTGGAGATGTCAAAGCTTTTCGCCCTCTGCGGCATCAGATCTACCGAATTAAATTATTTCTTGCCTCTTATAGTAATGAGCACGGGGTCTTCAAACCCCTCTCCGTCCCATCCCTAACGTCTACCCGCGAGTACTCTTATTCTTTCTGCCTTCAACTCCTCTTGCCTTGATCAATTTTAGAAAAAACTTCGCATCAATGGCCTTTGAACAAGCTTGCCTGTACAGCCTACTCGACCCTTGAAAATATGACCTTCTGTGTGAGACATGTCTCCTTGTTCAGGACTACACCCCTAGCCCCTACTGTTCCCTACCTGAGCAGGGCATGTGGTTGCCACGTGAATATTAGCTTAGTTGGGTTTCTTGGGTAAAAAGGTAATATTTTCCACCCACAACGTGGTGTAGAATCAATTATACCACGAAGCCAACTACTCAAGTACATAAGATTCAATTAGTTTCACTCAACATCTCGTCAGAAAGTGCTTCTTTGAACAGGGTCCTAAAATTTCCTAAGTCTTTAATACAATATATTATCTTAAGACCACCGAGTTGGGCAGATGGTGGAAGCTATTAACAGCTGTGTAGTATACACTGGCATACACTAACAAGGATAGGAGCTGGGGGTCTTGTGCTAACCCAAGCCGGGATTCCTGGGTAGGTTGTTAGTGAAGGTTCCCAGGTATTTGCTTCTCGCTCCAGATGCTTCCTCCTTTACGGTTCTTCACCAGACCCTCCAGCCCCGTGTTCAATCAAACCCTCCTTTCTTCTCCTTTGAATGGAAATCCCCTGCCCTCCCATTACAGTACCCCCATGCCCTTAATTCCTAATGCAAGTCTTGAGTTATGACTAACCAAGATAGGCTGTCTAACATGCCCCTCAATCGTTCCGCATGGCATAATATCAAGATTTATGCTTCCAACAATCCACAGACTAAACTGGGAGGCCTCTGGACCGCGGGTCTTATTACCAACGCCAATCTATATTCCGTGGTGGAGATTATCTTTTTGTTTAACGATACTTTCAATCTACGCAATGAAAGTGAGCAATTAGTGGAGAGGGATGAACAGCAGCTTCAGCCGGGCAATTACTATGTTGTTACTAATGGTACCCAGGTTCTGTGCAACTATCATTGGATGCTGCTCACTTGCGATAGGTTCCATTACTGTCACTGACGAAGTTCTGCTAACCCAGACAATCTCGCACGGTTCTGGAGCCCATGTTTCATCATTCCGTGACGCTGTGCGTGAGCGGGACAAGCGATGAGTCAAAACCCGTACGCCAGCAAGCCCCGCTCACCTAGGCAAGTGGAGCCACTTCCTGGCTGCCCAGACTTCCCACATATCTTATGAGCAGCACTAGACTGCTCATGGCAATGGCCGTTGGATCACCATTCCCCCCGCCAAAAGATCCTTTGGATCCATTAACTCTGTGGAGAATG
>QLOI01010070.1:0-10304 GCA_003313605.1 Tuber umbilicatum
CATCATTCCCCCCTTTTCTAGCAAACCTCGGCGACCTGAAACGGCGACTGAAACAAACGAGTCATAGGTTGTGATCACAACTGCAATGAACTTAAGCACGAAAAACTCTGCAAGACTAATTAATACAATATATTCAGGCACCCCCCTCCTAAAAGCGGGGGAGGTAACTCTCTCTCATTCAATACATAACGCGATAGCACAATGCTCCACTAACTAACTAAACGGCGAGAATAAGTGTATAAATCAAATACGACAAAGCATCCTCCTGTCCTTCTACCGAGCATCGTACATGCCCGTTCCCTTCCAACCTCATCCACACAAGTCTCCCTTTCCACTGGAAGCGATCACGCTAACAAAAGAAAGACAAACACTACCAAGACTCCCACTGCTCCGCAACCTCCAGCTCCCCTTCTCCGCGTAGCCTCTTTGGACCTCCCGTAGTCATACCTCTTCCAGCGGAAACGTGTTACAAACGAGCGAACAAATAACGAACGGGTGGTGAACTGCGAACGGGGCGAATGAAGGATCGAGCGGTGGACGGCGGAAACAAAGTGCCCGTGAACGAGCGAACGATCGAGTGGATGAATGAATGGCGGAAAAGGTGGACGACAAACACGAACGGCAATGAACGATGAAGACGAATGAACCACGGGAACTAACCCTCATGCCAGCAGGCAAACAAGCGAACGAATGAACGGCCAGACTGCAAGCACGCTGAGCAGCATCCACGGTTTCCAATGCTCTCCCTATGCACCCCAATCGTTTCTCCGTGCATCTCCCTGGCCGCCTTCCCCGCCATTGCCTTCTCCTGAAACCCCCTTTCTTTCTTCTCCTTGTGCGCTCTAACCTTCCAAAACTCCTCTCCCTAGCATCCTGCTTCCTCTTACGCCTTGCGGCCCTCTTCACCTCAGAACGGTAGTCATCTTATCCTTGAGGATAGCCCTCACCCCATCACCGTGGGGGTCCTTGATGGCGACAGCCTTTGACATAGTCTTCCAGCTGCCACTGCCAATCTTTATGTTTCAGCTGGCGCGAGCTCTCGCTCCAAGCGCCCGGAGATCACCCCACCCGCTCTTCCCCATGTCTCTGTACTCCAACTTTCAGTGGCTCTCGGGAACCCAGCGTTGGATGGAGCCTATCGGAGTGCACAAATCGAGTATAATATCCCAGTCGCGTTTGATAGGTGAGAGTATGATGTGCGGGAGGGCTAAACTGTAATTGCGGAGTTGTCGCATTGTACACGGGCTCTGAATTGGCGTGTCGCGTTCGCCGTCGAAGGTGATTATGCCAAAGTCGTCTACAATATTTCCCCGCATAGCGAGCACGCAGCGTGGCGAGTACCAGCCCACAAACGCTTTGAACTACGGCCTAATAGTGTGTAACCTAAGCTGATATGTGGTGGGTGCGCGCTACCCCGGCTGCTCGCTTCGTAGGGAAACACTGTATCGTTGGATTAATCTTGTTCGCTCCGGCGCAGTGGTCAATGCCAAGACGCAAGACAACATATGTGCGTTCGAGATCTTCGTAGGAGGAGTTTGTTTTCTTGGATAACTCATCCCTGAGTCTCTGCAGATAGCCTGGGTACTCATAGCGCTGCGAGGGGTGGCGGTAGTCGTTGCGTTGGTGCCATCCGTGGGGCCAGAAGGGAACACGGTGAATTGTTCTTCATTCATGCATGGGGCAATTGGGCGCCACCGGCATTCTTGGTCGTGGGGGATTGAAAAGCTTTGCCAAGGTCCTTGGTGCAGTCCTCTAGGGTGGTGGAGCGGGCGTAGGCGACGGGCTCGAAACCCATCGGCGTGCCCATTTCGGCGATGGGGAGGGCGCCGCCGTTGAGATTTAGGCGTGGCTAGAGTTGTTCAATGGTCTGGTGGCGGAAGAAACGACTTCCTAATCGGAAGGATTCTGTTTGAAGCAATGATCAGATCGTAGAGTTTTCTCGGCTTAGCCTTATCCTTCCCCATCGGGGCGCCGGCGCATGGTGTAGGTTTTCGCAATAGACATCTAGCACTCGAGGAGTACAGTACAAGTAAATCGAGTATCGTCCAAGAGCCTCAACGACAACCGCTCACAATCCACTCCTCTCCCTCGCGGCCGGCAGCGCCTTCCAATCCGGGCCAGGCCCCGGCTTCCCTCTTCTCTCCAGAAGCTCATCCGTCCTTCTCTCCTCCGCCCCAATACCGCTCCGCCAAGCAACTATCCGAACGCCCCTACCCCCCACATCAAGTACATTCTTAACACCCCGCTCTCCCCCATCCCAGTCGAGCACCCAATCGCCGCACAACCGCTTCCGCAGCTCGGTCAACGAACTCAAGCACTTCATAAAGAGCCCCAGCATCACCGTAGTGAAAAACACGCCGGCATCAATCTCGGACATCGGAATGTTAAGCGGGTTCAAAGGAATAGTCAGCTTGCGCGTACTCCGCTTTTCCGAGCCGGTGGGCGAGAATTAGAAGTGCTGATCGCCGAGAGTCCCATATGTCGAGTTCACTATATGCAGGCGATCAGCGATGCTGTCTGGCCCCGTACCGATGGCGGAAGCCGCGAACCGATCAACTTCAGTGAGCAGGTGTCCGAAAGAGACCAGGAGAACCAATGGTATGGAGGTCCTCACCCTTCCATCTACTTCCACCGCCACCCCTTCGAGATCAGCGGTCCGCTGGCAACACGTGCGTATAATGCCTCCTCCGCAATTGCCGTTAGGGTAGAAAATAGTGGAGCTCCTTCTCGACCTCTCACTACGGAACCTCGCGGGAGAGCTTCTTGGGGGCCTCGCCCGGTTGCAACATCGGTTCGTGCGGCCATAACAGCTCTCGTAGATCCTGTATTTTCCCTAAGTCTGACTTCGCCAAATTGTTAGCGACCCAGTTCATGAAGTTAGCAACTCGCACAGCTATTTTTGAAAGGAAAAAAAAGGTCCCAATTCCGAAAAGTGCTTGAACGTTAGCCTGCCATAAAACTCGAATAAACAGACCATGTGCCATGTACGAAGGGGGTAGGGGAAAGTCTGGCGAATGTGGTGGTGCTGCGTCGGTAGCACCCTTCCTATATTGCCACCGCTACCCTCTTCGTACGTGTACGAAGGGGGTAGGGGAAAGTCTGGCGAACGTGGCGGTGCATGCGGCTGTGCACAATTATGCTACTCCGCCCATTTTTAAGTGGAGCTCCCATCAAATAACTTCTTCAACCTCTCAGTAGTTGAAGACGGCCATGACTCTGTGATACATCAGGTGTTATGAGAACTTTGCAGATATGCATTAGGCAGGTATGTAAGTTTAATAGAATTTCAATACTCAAGCCCTCCATTAACTATCACAAGTTGGTATGTGACTAGTAACACGTAGCACTTCCACCTGCATTGATTACAGCTTGCAGCCGGTCTGGCATGCTTCCAACAAGTCCCTCCAAAAAATCCACTGTTACTGAATCCCAGACAACCCCCAAAGCCACCTTTAGTGGCTCTAATTCCTCAATCCGTCCCCATTGCTCTCCCAATTCACATTCCATCCATCCTTAAACCTTTTCTATCAGATTCAGGTCTGGAGATTGGGAAGGCCAATCCATTATCCGGTCAACTCCATTTCTTTCTCAGCACCGAATTGCAAACTTCTGATGACCGGGTGCCCAATCCTCTACCACTTTCGTCCAACCATACTCCTCACAGGTAGTATGTCTGAAGAGGATAAGCTGCCGGTCGAGTACCTCCCGGGTGTAGGTAGCGGAATCGATTGTAACCTTATTTGGAACAAATACCAAATCTGACTTCTTCCTACCACAGAATGCTCCCCACACCATAATACCATCTCTTCCAGACCTCTCCAAATCATCGATTCAGTCTGGATGGTATTCTTCAGCGTCATTTCGTATTACAAATGGGTGATGGCTAAAACCAACAGTTGAAAAATAGAACTCGTCAGAAAATAGGACCCTAAACCAATCCTCAAATGTCCAGTGCAGGTGAGCCTGAGCCCACTGAACTCGCCGTATTTGGTTTTGTGGTCATACCTTGAATTTTCGCCAAGGCTGACGTTTATGATAGCCCATGGTAGCCATTATTCAACAAATATGATCTGCGGAACACGCATAGCCCATCTCCTCACGTATCATATCCCAAGACATGCACCCAGTCTGACAATTCTGGGTTACGAAAGCACGTAATCGCTCCTTTTCCTCATCGTCAAAAATGGGGGGCCGACCTGTTCGCCTTGCGTTTTCCGGAGCACCTCGTTGCTTGGTTTTCTTATATATCTTTTGACAGGTTTGGTAATCAATGTTTACCTTAAACACAAATTCAATAGTCAGTAAGTACTATCTTTACATGGAAACTCTCACTCTGGGATTGGGTGCTCAATATAGGAAAGACTCACGGCTCGTGCAATATCCTTCCACCACATCGGTGGCTTTGTATGGTCACGTAATGCAACAATGCGAACTCTCTCATCTTGGGTCGTCTCCCTTCTCTTTATTTCTAAATGATAGTAATCTGCGCAAGTACCAGTATCTTTCATCGTCGAGTTACTGCTCTGGTACTTTGATGTATCACTGGCTAATTTACTTTATGATGTCAGGTTGCAATGGAGTTACTACTATGTCAGCCACCTCCTTCCTCAATAACGTCACTTCCACATGCACCGCCACGTTCGCCAGACTTTCCCCTACCCCCTTCGTACAAGCAAATCAAAATTTCCTCCTCGGGAATAGGGGCGGAAAACCCACCTAAAAAAAAAGTCAGACCTTACCAGAGGCAACTCCAATGCTCTAGAACATGGTCCGTTTATTCCGGTTTTTATGGAATTCACGTGGAAGAAATATTGGCCCCCCCCCCTATATGGAAAGCTTGGTACAATAATTTTTGGAGGCTTGGCGCAAGATTAAGCTTGGCACAGGCAAGATTTAGTGCACAAGGGGTGGGTTTGCCTCGTCAGAAACAAGTGACCAGGTTTCTTCAACCTCCTAATTCAATCACCAACAGTCCTAAGTCAGGCTTTCTCCACCTACATCTCTTTCAGTAAGTTTGTCGTTCCTACGCCACACATTGCAAATTTATTTTTCACATTAACTCTAAAAGCCCGGCAGCAAGTACGGCTCCCAAGTTGAAGGGGCCTCAAAAAGGACGCAAACCCGCCAGACTAGACCCTCCTAAAAAAGTTCCGGAGCCAGTCCAACGTTTGAAAGACCATTGGAATAACGCGCAGGATATGTCCGAGGATCAAGAGGATACATGCGATGCGATACTTGTTACCCAATTGATGATTGGTGACGTGGATGACATGAAGAGTGATGCGTATCGTGCATTGAAACAATCACTAGAAGTAGAGCAGCCCGAGGTTGAAGAGGTGATGGGAGAGCTTTTTGTTGGGAATCAGCAGGGTCTCGGTCTCGCCGGTCTCCCGGAACGCGTTCGTATACTCGAGCAAGAAAACGCACAAAACAAGGAAGAAAATGCCCAAAACAAGGCTGCAATTGCCAGGCATGA
This sequence comes from Tuber umbilicatum, assembly GCA_003313605.1. NCBI lineage: Eukaryota > Fungi > Ascomycota > Pezizomycetes > Pezizales > Tuberaceae > Tuber > Tuber umbilicatum. The sequence continues at coordinate 5,477 of QLOI01010070.1, forward strand.
GGCTACGATCGCGGAGCTAAGCGATCATGTATCTATATTGAGACTTGTGGGGCCCGACTACAAAAGAGTCCGGAACAGATTTCTTACAGTCTTCAAGCGGGATAAATTGCAAGTGAACCTGACAAAGCTGGACCGAGATATCATTGATGTGGGAAACGTTACGGTACATTCGGGTGATGCGGCCATTGATGCTCTGTTATATGATGGCACCGGAGGACGAGATGATACCTATGTTTTTGAGGCACTTTATGGCCTACACCCATCCGATGTCAAGAAAATCAGTAAGTAATTCTTGTTATTTGATTTTAACTTGAAGTTGGACACTTTCTATGGGAGTAGCCACCTTAGTTGTCCAACTTCAACTCATCCGCAGGAGTAAGTCATAGCATTAAGGCTAACTTCTCTAGCCCATAAGGAAACAATTGATATATTGAACCGTCATGCAAGAGTCATATCTCATAAGGATAAAACCGGGACCAAGGAATTTTACAGGAGATTCGCAGTTTTTATACGGGCATTCAGAAGGCTGGACCGCGGGGTAAATTATTTAAACGAGGGCCTGACAAATGAAACCTGTGCCGCATACTGGTCGCTCCTTGAATGTCAGGCGTACGAGGAGTAAGTAAGGTAATGTCACAATTACAGAAATTTCACGAGTGAGATAATAATAATACTTTAGTGAATCGACAAAGGGGGGGAAGGGATTTCCGTAGGGTGGGATGATAGCGGACGAGTGGAGGAGGGGGGAGCTCCATGTTATGGGGTAGTAGGTGGGAAGGAGGAGGGGTTCATGTCTTGAAGCGGTGGGCGGGTGGAGGGGGAAAAGGGCTCTCTATTTCTACTTAAAAACCTCTTTTTCCCCCCAGTGCTCTCTTTTGTGTTTCGTTGGTGTTTGGTGGTTCTCATAGATTAGATTTCATTGGGCTTATTATCTTCCCGTCTTCCACATCCCCTCTCTCTGTCCTTTTATGCGTTGAATGTATGGGGATTGAACTTCTGTTCCTAGTTGTCAGTCCTTTTTTTCCTTTCCCGGGCGAAATCAAGATCATTTTCTCCCTCTCCTCTCACGTTGGTCATCACTTTTTCCCTGCACCAGGTGGGGGGAGAAGGGTGGTGTCTCATCCTTGAACAATCAAAACCTGCGGGCCCTTTTGGTAGAGAGTTCGGATGACTCGCGTGGCTCGGCAGAGGGGAGCTGGGCTGATTGCAAGTTCGTTACATATCGGGGATTTGGGTGCATCCGTTCTTGCAACAACATTACGGTTCTCGCATATTCTGGATAGCCAACTGGAGCGGTGTTCGGCCATGTGTGCAGCTGTGTTGGGATTGACGTCGTTCCGTTCCAGCAGGATTCTTACGATCCCCTCGTGTCCCCTTCCAGCAGCCAAGGCGATTGCTCTATCACTACCGAAATCAGTTGCTTGCGTATCCCAATCATTCACCCCTAATAAAGAAACCCCTGTTTCCTTGCATCCGAGGAATGCGGCACCGTAGAGCCCCGGGGTGTCTTCCCACTCAAGGAATAGGTCCCAAAAGTCCATCCTATGCAATAACAGCAGCTTCGGAAGAATGCGGGTATCATATCCATCCAGTAGTTTCAATGCAAGTTCCCTTCACACTTTCGGGCATGCCCATCTCGCGGGTTCACCCCGTTAAAAGGAAATATAATCGACAAATGGGACGGTTGGTGGGGCCGAATAAAGAGTAGGGGAAATGCACCCGACTTGCCGAAAGTTGAGGTAAGCCAAGCGGACCTTCGCAACCGTCGGGTGGGGCCTACGAAAGGAACATGTTGGGATTATGAGAGAGGTACTATTGAAGAGTGTAGCCAACAAGGCGGATGATAGACGAGGACTTCTCGACCGTGACAAACCCCGGAGAGCATGCTGACAGCGTTTCTATGGCGGGAATATTCCGAATGTTCAAGTCGATAGATCCCGGGGAGCGGTATAACTCTTGGATGTGTAATGGCCGCTCCGCATGTGATACCCATACTAGAACTCCCATGCCGAGCTCTGACCTGCCCCGTTGCGCCTTCATTCGTGATAAGGTCGCGGCGTAAGCGTCGCCCAAACCCTCCACTTTGGTCATGTCCGGCTTTTTCTTCTCCGACGGACAGGATTCCATCAATGCTTAGCGAGACTAGAAGGAAACCGGACACCACCATTCGTGAATAATAACCACACTCGTGTTGGGAATGCACTTGATATTCTTGCCCACATTTCCGAGATCGAATAGGCAAAACCCTAACCCTACTCCTCACTATTTCCACATGTCGTTAAATTTAGCGGAAACTCCTCTACAGAAACTATGCCGGGCTATATGGCGCAAATCCTTCGATCCTTCCTGGCGGTACTATTTTCGAGGGTTGCTAGAAGCCCGGCCGGGTGGGTAAAGCTGGTTGCCACAGTAAGGAATAATCTACCTATTGATTGCTCGTGTTCGTTTCTGCTAGACTGCCGAGAGGCCGACCAAAGCATCATAAACCAAAATTTCAGAGATTCAAAATTTCACGATCGTTGTGAAATCGAGCCACCGTACTTGCTCGAGTGCTGAACCTCGTACTGAGATGCCCAATATTCCCCCTCTTGGATAGGGGGGCGAAAAACACCCCCAAAACTAACCCCCCTGCCCCAACTTAAGACAAACACAAAGGAGCGAAGGAATACTTGTTCAAACCGCAACTTACCAACTCCAACATCCTAGCACGGGATTCAATTATTCTAGTAGACAAGGTACTGCGAGCCACTAATCGAGCACGGAGAGGGGGGATTTGAATCCTAGAGAAGGTCCAAAAATTTAATGGCCAGTTTAGCACGCTCGGATTTGGACTCAAAATCCGGATCCCGTCCAGGTCCGGTGTCCGGAACGGACAGTGTTTACGGTAGGGGTCCTCAAAGTTGCGCCAGTGGTTCCTCGGGCTTGAACCCGGCCAATTATATCTAAAAACCCCCCGAATGGAAAGACCACCATTGGGATTCTACCTTGAGGGCCCCTGGTTGGTCAACATCATACATGCATGCGGTGGTGGAGACCTTACTGCGAAGGCCGGGTAACTGGGCCCTTTTCCTGCTCTCGGGCAGGACTCGGCAAGGTAAATTATTCGGACACTTGGCGCCAAGATGAGCACTAATAATGCCAAGATGTCCAGAAACTTTGTGGCTTGCAAAGTTGGATGCACTATTTCGGCCACAATTGAATAAAATGCTAGTGTCTTAGAAGCCCCAAGTCTCACAGCAAATAATGTTATGATACCATAGTAACTACATCTGATCGTGAAGCCTCCTGGCTAAATATCAAGCAAAACTCTCTTCCCCGGTTCGATCTCACTATTTATTCGCATTTCTATACAAGCTCCGAAGGCCTTTAACACTAACCACAAGACTGAAAGGAAACCACCCTGTAAAGCACGGTACTTTCAATAACCGATCAAGGAAACTCCACGGGGGGCCCTCGATATAGGTGTTCAATTATGTGAACACCTATACCCTCACTTTTTTTGTTGAGGGTAGTAGGTTCTGCCCCACGAGTAGGGCCTGGGCACGACGCTTTGATCGTGGCTTGAATAGTGTATTTTGGCGATTTATAAAGTGGTTGGACACAACGGCATCGTTGGTGCCTGTGTTGGCGCCGTGAGTCCGAACGATTTATCTCCGCCAGGGCACTGTGCAGCGGGTCACCCTGGAAGAAGGGCTGTTACCCGGCCTTGATGGTGTCGCTCGCTTCCGTCCCCCTCAATGTTTTTTTGCACTTGGCCCGCGGCAAGTGTTGGATCGGCCCGGCTTGGCCTAGATTTTCTTTTGTAGACTACTCGGGCGGATATCAAAGGTCTGGACTTTTTTCAGAGTCCAAGTCCGGGCGTGTCTTGGTAGGCCCAGAATCAAGAGTCTGGGCTTTCGAAATCCTAGTCCAGTGGGGCTTGCAAAGCGGCGCCTTACTGTACTCGAGCACTGGCACGCGTGATGACTTTGATAGGTAGATCTGAGTCCGATGGCTCAATGGTTGATCAATTCCCGGTATCGCAGGTTAGATGAGCCGCCCACGCGTCCGTTCGTGCTGCCCGCAGGTTTCCAAAGCTGGCACTCATCCCCGACCGGCATGATATTCCCCAACCGAACTTTTCATCCCAACGGTGCAGCGGTTCTACCGTACTCGTCTCGTACTCCCCACCCGAAGCCGACCCTATGGCTCTCCGCGACGGCGACCCAAACTCCTTCAGCCCTCAGCGGTAAAAAAGGGAAAAACCCCATTTCTTTATTTACAATTTCGACCCCCGTTTCACCCGGATCCCCATACCCCTGCGATCTCCAATCGTTCGACCGCGCGCCAAAAATACACCCTCTCCCCCCCCAGAGCGCCTGCTAAACACACTACGATCACGGCTACAGTAATAAGTAAAACCGTTGGTGGAGGGAAGAAAGACAAGAAAAAGGAAAAAGAAAAAAGGACCGGTTTCAAGGAGTGGTGTAGATCAATCTGGATGAAGTCATTTTTAGCCAAACCTTGATTTCCTACAGTCCGGGTGCCGCGCCAAGAGGCCCTTGCAGGGTCTTGCCCGTCTCTCCAAGTCAACGCGCCAATACTCTCGTCACGCTCTGTTCCAGCCTTTTTTTCCACAAAACTATTTCTATGGGGGATGCTCGCTCTCTGTCTCTTTTTCCCTTCCTTGTGCATTTTTTTGTGATTGATTGAAGGAACTTGGTAGGGAGACGGAAGGTATCTCTGTCATCGGTTTGTCTGCTGGGTGGGCGTTTTTTCATTCTTTGGTCATTCATTCATACTTGTTTTACATCACTCGGGAGCTACGTCGTTGATCTTCGTCCCCCCC
>QLOI01010071.1:0-10234 GCA_003313605.1 Tuber umbilicatum
TAGAACCCCACAACCGTGAAACCCCACTACTCCATCCAGGCAACTCAAAACCCCACGCAAGAGCACAGATTTCCGCAGAGAAACTAATAAAGTTCTTGCTGCTATTGAAAAGATTACTCTTGAGGAACTCCGCAAACTCATAATATGGTTAGGTGAGCTGGGGCGACTGCACAAGCCAACTTCGAAATCGCAGAAGAGAGTCACCGAATGGACCGACAAAAAGCCATTTCAGTTGCCCAGAAAGCTGATAAACGTCGGCTTACTGCAGCCCGAGTAAAAGATGGTGCTGAGGCACTTCGCCTATATCAAATTCGCGATAAGAAGGATGCCGAGAAAGCCTCCCAGAAAGCCAAAAAACTCCCCCGACTGCCTTCAAAACAGTCCAACACTCCACCAGCCAGAACCCCCTCTGTGCGCCGGCCTCGAGTTACATTTATCTCACCTTCCTCCTCTCCCCTTATTGCGTCTTCCTCTCCAGAAAGCACTTCCGTCATTAGTGACAGTGATACTGCTGAATTCTCCCCTACTTCACCGACTCCACCACCCCGCCGACTTTGACATCCACCTCCTATCGTCTCCCTAGCTACTCCTACCAACCGAAGGCTACCTACAGCTCCTTTCTGCATGGTTTTAAAAGATCCTAAGCCTTGATATTTCTTTCTTCTTACTCAATGCTTTTTTCTATCAATTTTCTTGTTTTTTCTTGATCTATATCTCTATCCCACTTTTCTTTCCACCAGCCTGGCTTGGACTGGTTCTCCTACTTGTTCTCTATTGATCTGTTTCTTTTTTGTCATATTTGGTTTAGAATTAATCGATTTGTTACGTTTTTTGCTTCTCTATTTCAGTGTCCCGCTTCTGTGTACTGTCCTGCTTCGCCGTCAAAAACGTTACTATTTACAAAACATGTCTTACGATTCTGCATCTCGACACTTATAAAATATAGATTATATTTTATAAAAGCTACCCCGAACCGACGATTAAAAGTAAGCCAGACAGGTTCTAAGTACTAAGTATAAGGGGAAGAGACGTATTAAAGATACTCGGAGCAGTATGAAGTAGGGTATTAGTAGAGTCTTAGCGGAACACTAAAAAAAAGCAAAGCAGGGAAAGTTAGGTACTATACCAATATATCAATGCTAGTAATAATTAGAAACCCGAACATGAATTTACGTCTATACTAGACTAGGCGGGGGAGTCAACAAACACTGGGGGTTAATGAATAATACACTAGAAGTGCACTGTACTCGAGCAGTGGCAAATGGTGATCTTGCTTGGCCTGTTCGTTGACCCCCCGCCTGGTCTGTGGAGCAGCCTTCAAGAAAGGGAGATTGGAAAGTCAACTACAACCTGTTAGATGGTTTTCCTATACTGCAAACTACAATTTCAGCTTCCAGTTATAAAGACACTAACTTTGAATAAGTACTACTTGCCGGTGAAGCTCAAGTTATAGCCCCTCAGTGAAAGGGTTTGTGATTCAAGACATGTCTTACTGTATACCGTGGCATCGGTATCTGTTTAGCTGGCGATGGTGACCACCCGACTAAATTCGAGTATGATACCAGCATGTATCAACAATTTCAAGCTGATAATCAACGGTTATCGTGCAATCATTGTAGAAAACTTAAATCAAAAATAATATGAAACTGGAGCTGCATGCTGCAATCTTCTAAAGAATCTAGAAGGAATTGTATTCTAAAATAGAAGAACTTGAGCCAATTCCTTAGTCTTATTTCTTACTGGGTACTTCAAGAACTGGAATAATTAGAGCTCACACTAAGACATCTAGAATTCCCTTCTATAAATCAGGGCGAGTAAGACAAAAAGAGATATAACTCCCCATCAGTCAACCTTCCACTGACAAATAAAAATAAAAATATAATTAGCATGCTATTTCAGGTTAGTAAAAGTAACTGAACTTTTAGCACCGCAAAAGGTCAATCATGGTTATCTATTTATTTTATTTTTGAATAATTTTTGGTTGTAGTTTTAGCAGTTATTGTTGTAGGGTGTTGGCAGGATGTACAGTACGAGTACTGTACTCTGTCGGATCCTGAAATTTGGTTTTGCTAATCATGCCAAGGATGTGGCTCCTAAGAGTACTTACTATACCCGCAACCCCCGGCTACTTGCAAGCTCACAAACCTTGGGCACTCCTGCCCAACAATTTCATGCTTAATAGGAATAAATGTTACAGTAAAGGTTTCTTGTACTACTCGCTTTCACGTTTTATCCGCCCCATACCACCCGTCCCTCCCATATTACAATTTCGTTACATAATCGCAGGTCAACTGGATAGCCAGGAAAAAAATTAATAGGATTTTTCCATTATTTTTACAATCAATATGAGTAAACAACAGCCCTCTCTTTAGCGTTCGTTAAGGGGCGCCAAGAACAGGTTATTAATCATAGCATAACTATCCCACGGACGGGATGGCATCGGATCATCCATTCTCACTCGGACCTTAAAACTATCGGCGAACACCTACTCACCAGCTAGGATAGCTATGTCAGAGGGCCTAGTGTGATAATCACCAACTCAAGTAGTCAAGTGCCTTTCGGCTCACGCTCTCTTGGCAATTGTTCGAGAAACCGCAGGAGCCTGCGTGAATGGATGAGAACTTAGCTATCCGGATGGAGCAAGACCCACCAATTAAAATAGACTCTGTGGGGGGCAGCCAGAAAGGGAGGTTGGGTTTGTATGCTAGTTTTCTCCCTTCCTAGGAATATATCCCAATACATTTATCATATAAACTTTCCGAAATCGTACAGTACGATACGATATTATAGGTATAACAAGATGTCAGCGCTATACGATTAGGACAACCGGTATCACTAAATTTTCGGATCGGAGAGAAGGGCAACAGACAAGGAGAGAGCAAGAATAGTCCCAAATCGCCAAGCTTTAAAACCAACAGAGAGGCGATTGACCGGACCCTCAGTGGCCGTACCATATTGTGATGCGTGCCTGTAACTGGCGGGACGGGAAATACTAGAACTAAAGGATCGCAGTGGAACGAGCAAATGAATGCACGAAGGGAGGAAGTAATAGTATGATACCGCCCTGTGCTCTACAGTACCACACCCGTACTGAGTGCAAACAAAATAACCCTTATATCATATACAGATGCCCAGTCAGAATCAGCCCTAGACCTGACCTTTTAACTTTATCTCGAAAGGTAAAACAAGAACCTCAGTGTTGCGCCAAGAATTGCGCAACCCGCCACAGGATCAACAACTATCATGGTCGAGCCACTTTGCGACTGGCCAAGAGAGTGGCAGAGTCAGTGCGGGATCGGGACTGGAGTCTGGAATGGGCGAGCTCGTCTAGCGCTAACCCGATCTGAGCACGCCATCCCGGTATCGGTACCGTACCTACCTTACTTGAGCTCCGTCTTCAAGGGACGAGGTCGCAAATACGACAACACGATGCCATTCACAAAGTGCGCACTGCAGTTTGCCGGACTGGTGCGGCAGGCATGGGGCGGTCCGGCACGGTCCGTTTGGTCCAGTGTACTCGAGTAAGTGGCCTTGTGTGGAACATGCGAGTACTTAGGCTGCCGGATTGAAGTCCCCCCTTTTTTTTGGTGCGTCACCACCAAAAAGGGAGCGACTCTAACCCGGCGACAAAAGCACGCAGATATATCAATACCGAAATTCCGGGCTGTTCTACAACATTGCGCTATTCGAGCGTGTAGGCAATTCGAAGTATGTATGTAGTAGGCATGCACTGCTCTTGCTCTGATGGAGGGAATCACATGTATCATTTGTTATCACTCGGGCTTGCGACTGACTACTGCACGGGTAGCTGCTTCTCGGAAGGGGATTGTGACAGGACGGGTATTCTGTATTGTAGCTATAGTACGTGTATTATATATAATACGTGTGTCTGTGAGGGAGTGCCCGATATCCCATTTACCGTCTCCTCGTTGTTGCTTATGAGGGCTACGATCTACCGGCTGAGACCTTTTATCACAGTGCTACTTACTTTCATTCGCTACTTCGGGGAGGCCGGCGCCGCGTCAGGTAGCCGGAGGCTAGGTCATTTTCTTCTTATTATCGTTATGATTCGCCTTGTCTTCCGGCTCCTGTGGCTGCTTGAGGATCTTGACGGCATCCTTCGAGTATACATATGAGAGGCCACTCCAAACGGTGGTAGTTGCAACCGTGTACCTTTTTATAGGGGATCAAAACCTTCAGTAAACGCCTCAATAACCAAGAAGTCGGAATACTAACTGCATTACTCGGAGAGCAATGTCCCAATCTGGACCCATAGTCACCATGAAAGGGTGCGCCATACACGCACCAATCAGCCCTAGCTGTAACGCAGTGTTCAGCTGTATCTCGATTAGCGCCAATAATATTACGTGACATCCAGGAGTGGTACAATTGAGGTAAGAGATTGCCCACGAAACCCCTTTATGCCCGCGGGAAACTAACCTTGCTAATGGTGGTGGGGTGCACTTCCGCACTTGGCAGGGAAAAATCCCAGTACCTTGCCATAGTCTTTGGCGGAGGGAGCGATATCCAGCGGAAATAGATTGCGGAGATCGCTAACCCGATATCTCTGCCCAAAATGATGCCCGCGAGCCAGACTACAAGAATGAGCAGAAAACCCCGTCTCGTCAGCAATGGTTATACAACGGCCGAGTGCCCTCGCGCAGAGTACAGAAGATTGGTTCGATGGGGGAAGGCAACAGAACCAAGGGCGGGCACAAACCTGGTAACAACCCCTTCATAGCCAGAGTGACAGTCAAAATGGTCATCAGAGTCTTGTCCGCCATAGGGTCAATAACTGATCCAACAACCGTCCTAAGATTCCACTTCCTTGCCAAGTAACCATCAACAAGATCCGTCAGCCCCGCCGTAACAAATAACGCTAGTGCGGCAGCATGTTGCTCTTGCAGCACCAAGTAACCGATAACCGGTGAAGCTAATAAACGTGAAAAGGTTAAAAAGTTGGGGATGTTATAGATGTCCTCGTGCGGGGTGATGGGGAGTATCTTCCGGCGCTTCCTTACGGAACCAGACGCGGTACCAGTAGTGTTTGTGGCGGTGGTGGTGGTGGTGGTGGCTGTACGATGTTCAGATCTGTCAGGTATCGGTGAAGATGATGGTAAGTCTAAGTAAGTTTGCTCTGAGTAGGGATTGAAGTGATGCGTTGGTGCTCCTCTTCCACCTCCGGTTCGCAATTTAGTCCGGGATGGAGGGTGGGCAGAATAAATTGAAGGGATGAGAGGTAAGGGAGGGAGTAGTTTTTGCAGGGGAATAAATTACGTGTTTTCTCTGTGTGATGTGAGAAGCATAGAGGAAGTATAGAAAGCGCGATGGTGACCGTAGATCTGGCGGTGCAGAAGGTTATTCACGGAGCCCCGAAGCGAACTCAATGTAGTACTAGATCTAGCAATTTCTTCCTTCCTATTTCAGAGCGGGAGTGTTTGTCAGCTTGAGGTGACATAGTCACGCTTAATTCCGGTAAGAAGAATTGTTGGTGATGGGGTGAGGGGTTGAAGAAACGAGAGGTGTAAACATCACTCACTTCATTGCATACCGCGATCCCGCAATCGATTGGACACCCCTTTTCTTGTCATTCAAACCCATTGCCGCCACGCCTCGACGGTGTACCAGCACCCGCATCCCCGCTGGCACCGATCGCCGCTGTCCAAGCATAGAGAAAGCGTCAGCGGCGGCAGCACCCGCACCGAGGACAGTGGTAGCACCAACAGACACTCTTGCGACCGGCGAGCGCGAAGCCAGGGACCGAAGCGACCGCGTTATCATTATCGTTGGCATTTCTTTACTCAATCTCCCCAATTCTTGATATCAATGTCGTCCCTCCTTACCAATGATCAAACAGAGGTGGATGGGTCTGGTGGAGTTGGAGTAAAGATCAGCACAGGGTGGACAAATATACGATACGACAACCGCAGTCCGAAGCTTTGGCCGCTCGGTGGGCCTAATTGGTAGGAATCTACCGGTACGCCCTCCCAGTCATTCGGCGAGCGACACTGGAGACAGTAAATACCAAACTCCTTCCTATAAAGGGTTGGCCCACAGGGCTCACAGGATCTTCTTCGGATAACGTCTTTTTCTCCGTCTTTTCTCCCTCGTTTTCTTTTTCTTTCTTTCATCCCCCCCCCTTTCCTTTCTCCTACCTCATTTCTCTCTCCTCCTAATACCCTCCCGCTAACACAATCGACAGGGGTTCTCTGTAAATGTAGTCCAATCGCTGCAGGAATGCATGATGATCAACCGACTGGTGAAATAGCCACGGATTTGTGATTTATTCGCAATATTTATTTTTTTGCGCCGCCAAGATCACAAGGGTGAGTGACCGAGCTATCTTGTATTCAGAAGCTCTCTTCTCCAGCTCAATCATATGCAATGCTTCCCCCCCGCCAGCCGCAAGCCGGACTGTATAATACTATGAGAATCTGATTATATCAAGGCCAGTTTACTCTCTTCCCCTTCCGTACACCTCCACTTGCAGACGAAAAAATTCCTCTCCGCCCAAAAACAGCTACTATGATTTCCTACATAGGCGCTTTCCATCCCCTTCTAAGTTAACAAATCCCCACAGTGACAGCAGAGGAAAATCTCCTACATCTTCCTACTGATTCTCGTCCCTCGTTCTCGTCCTCTTCCGTGTATATACATTCATATTACATTGCATACAGTACATAACATTATTCGCGCTTCCGGTCCTGTCGTTCCCCGCATAATAGCTAAGCCGAGTTATTATCGATGCTGTACAAACGCTGGAGATATAAATTTCGCCTTTGTCGTGCTTCGAGCTCCTTGCAAACTTCTTATGCGCCAGCCGGTTCATCTTGATGGCTACTTGCAGTGAATGTAACCATCACAACTACCGCACTACTACCGTTGCTATCACATCACAAGCTCAATTCATCAACCGCAACCTCCGGCGGACAATTTTGGCCCATCGCCTGACTTCAGGTGTGATTTTCACAAAACATACTCCATCATTGCTTAAGTCCCTCTACTAATGATAAGTCATGCACAACATACACCACCAGACGCCAGATTGTTCCAGATAGTCCTCATTTCCACTAACAAGCCTCAACAGAAACGACAGCCATGAGCATATTAATACCACTTGTCCCTCCAACAAAAAGAAACGAAAGGAGAACGCCGTCCCCCCATGGGAATACAGCCGGAAACTAAAAACCCATCAAACCTTTGAGAGAAAATGCTTCTAAAAAAGAAAAAAAAAAGTGTTACCTAATCCCACTCTGACGGTGAGAGTAGATAGTTAACATTTTCAGATGTCAAACACACCAACCTTAATCAAGAAGGCAAAATGAAAAAATTATCAACACAAGAGCACGCACTTTTGGAACCCAGAAAATGCAAAAAGAAAAGAAGAAGAGAGAATAATTGAGACCACTCTCGAAAGTCTAGTGGTCGCGAAAACCAAATGTCCTTATGGAACTCAGAATCCACCAACTAGCCACCAGAAATCAAGAAGGGAAGCAATTTTATACCCCCCCCAAAGGATTGGTATAACGATCGAGTGTGACTCCCGAAGGGAAAAGTAATCTTTGAGAGCACAATGATTTCCAGGGCCCAATACTCCGCCTGCTCTCAAGAAAAAATGGAAAAAATACCGAGGTAAGATAGGAAATCCCTTTAAAATGCAGAAAATAAACGCCACCCCAACCGTATCATCGCACCGAACATCTATCAATTTCGAAATTGCACCGCCCAAACGCCCCGCACCAATTCATAACATGTCCTTCGTATGTCGATAGAATCAGTGGCCATAACCGCCCCCATTGGATTGATCTGGATTGAATGGGCCGTGGGGAGGTTGTGGATGTTGGTGATGATAATATTCACTATTTGGCCCATTATCACTCCAAGGAGAATTGGAAGGAGAGTATTGTGGGTCATCGAGGCCTTGGCTTCCGCGGGGCTGGAACGCCCGAGGGAGTGATCCTCCATCGGTAGTGGAGGTACTGAAGCTAGCTGCCGGGGTTTGAGGAAGACTTCCCCCAGCAGTAGGAGTATGACTGTAGTGACCAGAGAGGGTGCGGGGCAAGTTGACCACCTCAGCAGGGCTGTAGTGAGCTGGGGCTGTTCGACGTATGCCTGGTCCATTGATGGCATTATGGTTATAATGAGCCGCTGTTCTAGATAAATTGGTATCACCTATAGTGGTACTAGCGTAGTCTGTGGGAATCGCATGGATGGGGCTCGGGTGTGTACTCGGAGCATGGGGGAAGTACGTCCCGACATTTGCTCCCATGGACCCAAGGTTATATCCAACTGGTGTTTGGTTTCCAAAACCCTGGTGTCTTTGAGTTACTCGGCCTCCAAATCCTCCAAAGCCACCGCCTTCCCGAGGACCGTTCGGCGAGTATGCATATGGAATATCCTGAGCACTCGCGTATCCGCTATGTTCGTACCGCTGCTCTGTAGGATTGTATCCGCCGGGTTGGTAACCAAAATCCGAGCAAGCAGGGCTAGCAACTTGAATGGGGTGCGTGCCGGGCAGTGAAGGACTATTCGGATATCTGGTTTCGCTTGGCTGTGAGAGCTCGACGCCCCTGGAGTCAACAATCTGACGGAAGGATTGTTTGTTGACGAGATCCTGATGAATAGTCAAGTAAGAGCATCGAGGGTCCTGCACGGGCCTCTTCAGGTGACTGTCGACGAAGTCAGATAATCTATAATAGGAAACCATGTGGTAAGTACCGGCACCAAATTGAACACTAATCGTCTTTTTTATCAACCCGTCAGGCTTGAACCCATATGAATCGACTAAAGACCCCACGAGCATACGCTCCAATTCTGGCCCTAGATCAGGAACTCTCATCTCACCTTCCTCCGGGGAAGAACGGGGTTGAGGAGAAAGCGATCCGCAATGGGAGGAATGGTGTGATCCGGGGCTTGATCCACCTCCATCACTTGTAGCACGGGAATATCTTTGTTGAGAAGCCTGTCTGCGTTTGGCTACTTTGGTAGCGCGCTTCTTCTCCCCTGGTGCGAATGGTTTTTTCAGTTCTCGATAAATGAGGAAGTTTCCAATTATTCGACTCGGACTCCAAGCAATCCCGTCTGTCCATCTCTTAATTGCTGAAGAATTCTCTTCGTACACGAAGACGGCTCCGGATCTTATCAATGACTCTCTCTCCCGTTCGTGGGGACGGCGGGGTACCATCGCTAAGGTTTGGTTGATGACACCCTGAAAAAGAAGGAGGGCATCCCTAGTACTCTCGACGAATCCTTCAAAGGTCGGTTCTACCGAGCTTGAACTTGAAGCTTCGTTCATGGCTGTTGTTGTGGGTGGTATCGTGTTGTGGGGAGAATAAGGAAAAGAAAAGGCCAGAGTGGTGATGATGACGATGATGCGGCCGGAAGAGCAAGATCTAGAAGCGAATATCAGCAGTCTGACCTCTACGCTCCCTATTGCACTATCGAACAAAACGTGGCACCAACTCACCTCGATTAAGTGGAAATTTAAAATTAAAAAATGAGACGAAAAAAAAAAAAAAAAAGCGAGGCGATGGGAAGGAGACCGAGAGTGTGGGAAAATTGGAAATAATGTGAATGAAGGCTGAGCCAATGGGTTTGGTTCCAGATGTATTAGCTCCTAGAAAGAGCTGAATGTGTTTGAAGATATTATACACGCAATCGTGCGTAATGGTTCCTGCAGCCCGATGTGGGAGTAGGCGGAAGCCCTTCTTATACGCCGGGGGGCCGTCAGCCAATGGATAAAAACTCTGTGCTTCGAGATAATCCGGTGCTCCGATACTAGGGCCCGACAGACAAAGTAGTTGTGGACTCTCTGAAGTTTTTTAGCTCTCGATTCCTCAGGCCGGGCAGAGAACAAGACAAGCTGATAGGGTCGTACTAGGCAAGCTTTTATTTTGGCGAATTCCGTATCAGGTTCTGTTACCTGGCGGGGTGAAGTTTAAATTCAAAAAAGCCCGGATGGATTATCCACGGTCCGATTCCTCACGCCTTAACTATTTTTTCTCCCAAGTGTGCTCGACGGATAAGAGGTAACTATAGTGTTGTTCAGGTAAGCAAGCAGCCAGGAGGTTGACTAAATACAGCAATTGTGGCAACTGAACTCTGCAATTTGACAACTTCATGCGATAGTTGCTTTTGATTGCCCAGAATGAAGGGGGCGTGAATGTTTGGCAGCAGGAACATGGGGGGGTGGATGGAACTGGCGGGGCGGTGGAAAAGGAAAAAAAAAAGGCTT